>QNGE01001865.1:0-139307 GCA_008508345.1 Paragonimus westermani
TTCGGGATCCTCAGTTAGATCCATCGTGTCAAGCTCTCATCAATTGGCCGCTATGTTCATTTCCGATAGTTCGTTCGAGAAGGACGGCTTCTTGACGCAGTTTACCTCAGGTATCAGTTTGTCTTTAATTGCTTCAAATAGTATTTTTACGCATAACATTGTTGCGCTCAAAATGGACTGTTTATATTGAAAAGGTTAGGAACAATCAATCTTGCTAACCAGAAGATATATTAGTTCTGCAGATTCATGCACAGCGTTGAGCAACGTCAGTGGTACAATAAATTGGGCTTGTGTTTTTGGTTATGTTTAACAGTGCCTGGTTCAGGTGAGTTAATGGTCAAACTTTGATGCCACTGAATTATGTTAGTTTTCCGCACATACTTTGTTTCTATATAAATTGATCCTCGCTCGCAAGTGACCGCACCCTCCAGTTGTCCCCTTCTGAAATGAAGCACTTGACTCGAGTTCTGTTCTTGTTGGGGCTGGTGAGTAGTACACCTTCTCATGACGGCCTCGATTTGAAGTTTGACCAGGCTTTTGTAAAACAACCGTGCTGAACACTGCGCCATTGACCTCATATTAAGCACGACTGAATTATCGTGTTTGAACCTTCAGCCACATTGGCCTGTGTGTAATGCTGTGACTGCCTGATCGCCTTGAGAGGAGATACAATGACTGTCCTGTTAACACCAGTCACTGACCCTACAAATCATGAGCTCTAACAAAAGCCATACGCGAACGTAGTGTTTTTTTCCGAAATGGGCTGACTGTGTAACCTGTGAAAATGGGATGGTTGTGACCAATTGGGAGTGATGTTGGAAAAGTAAACCGAAAGTTCTCGATAACCATCAGTCACCAGCTCTTAGTAAATGTTCATTCGTAAATTGAGTGTCATGCTGTCTTGTTTAGACTATTCACTAATCAAATTTAGTTCAGTATACGTAGACATTTTCCTTCCAGACAATCAATCGTCTGAGTCGATTTCCGGTAAGTCTGTGTTACACGTATCTGGGTGTTCCAGTTGTGTTCGTCAGTGAGTACTAACCTGTATAGTTTCAGTTGTTTAAAGATGCAGTGATACAGAGGCACTCCAGCTATGACAAAAAGTAGGTTACGGGTGCTTAAAATCCGTGATTGTGGGGCATCAAACGAAGTGGACGGGACGGTGGCGTCGTTACTCACCAGTCTGGTCTGATAACTGTTCTTTGTATACAGGCGTCTATCACTGAACAACAAAACAGGTCAATCTGAACATTTCCGTCGTAGGCCGTAAGCTATGCCATCTGACTTTGAAATGTACTGAAAATGTAAGTAATTGCAGATCGTTTCACATTTCATTGCTTTCTGTTATCCGAAACTCAGCACCTTGTGGAGGTCAGTTAGCATCAGAGTCTGGAACCTTCAATTCTGAAAATATCGCTCCGCTCGAAACTTGTGTTTGGATAATCACCAGTGCCCCGAATGCCCATGTTCATTTGCAACTGGATTTAGTGAACGTACGTTAAACATCCCTAGTGAGAAATGTCGTATTTATAGAAAACTAAAAATTTATATTGAATTTGTGATAATAAAACGAATGTTATTGATATGCAGCGTGATATCTGTTGCTTGATGAGTTAATCATTTCCAGAAACTGACCGCAGCCGTCACATTCCCATAAAGTTATGCTTTATTTAAACTTTGTTGGTAGTGAATTTTCTTGCAATGGCCAGGATTAGTACCCTAGATATACTTTCATTAGGAACCATTTTTGACCACTGTACCATTGACATTTCATTAGACACAACTAGGTTGTCGCGCAGAGCCGTTCACTTATATCCGCGTTATCAGCTAGCATTAACGTGGGCCAAACTAGAGCATAGCGCACCTTTCTGATGGAGTTGAACGAAAGTTATATGAGACTGTGAAAGCTGTGATCACTTCTGTGTGATCATTTAATTTTAACTTTAGTATTCGTGAGAAATTCTGCGTCCAATTTTTCCTTGAACTACTGCTGAGTTGGTGTACGTTTGTTCGAAGATATTCATCAATATTACTGGTGAGTAGCCGAAGATTTGGTACATTTAAAGTTGAACATCACTCACCGTCTGAGTCTAACGGCTGCGATCAACTGCACATTAACCAAATCCCTGAATATTCTCATCGGTAATCCAAAATATCGTCTAGCAGGCTTAGTGAGATCAGTGATTTCGATCTGTCTCGGATGTCTTGATCGCGGGGTTATCGATTGGAGTTAACAGGACAGTTACTGTGTCTCCGTTCGAGACGATCGATCAACCTAATCATTGCTCACAAGCGAGAGTGGTTGAGCGTTCATATTTGATAACTCGGTCGTTCCTAATGTGGGGTCAATGGCGCAGTCGTTAACACGGTTGTCTTATGATTGGAATGGCCGGAGTTCAAATCCCGGCCGTGGCAAGGATATGCACTACTGATGAGCTCTAACGAGATATAAACTCCATTCGGGTGCTTCCTCTTGAAAACGGCAGGCTGGAAAGTCTATCTGATTGCGACAGCTGCGATCAAATTTAAGTGATGTTTGAACTGAAATGTTTATCAATTGCTGTGAATATTGCTGTGGATTTGTTTCACTCGATAACGTTCCACACCACGTGAATATAAAAGATTGGTAAATGTTCCCTTCCTATAGGCATCTCACCCTCACACTGTTGAAGAACAGTCACTGTTCAGATTTGAAACATCGACAATAGTTCACAGTTGAATTCTTCTAAATTGGTTGTAGAAATTCCCTTTCACAGAAGAGTAAATAGCATGCTTTGGACTTTATGAAATTTTGGTTAACTATGATTTCAACATCATTACGTGAAAACAGCCGAAATCAAACGTAATCCGCTCGTTTTGTTGCGTTCGGCATGCGATATGGTTATGGTCTCAGCACAATCACCGCAAGATGTACAAGCCTCCATGTGGCAGGCGTTATCGTTTGTAGACTTGCTGACTCAGCAAAAATTGCATTGCGGAACAGCTTTATTACAACGATAGCAAGAAGCTTCGCATGTCACCACACAGATAGTTGACTTCTTCTGTTTAAGTTGATATAACTGAAATACTACCCACCCACAAGTGTGGGTGGCCGTAGCGTCAAAAATCGATGTTGCAGTTGTTCAGATAATCGCCCAGAATTAGCAACCAGTGGGTCATACTGCTTAAGTGACTCTCACCGACAACTGATCACAATGTTATAGACCCCACTGTCCAGAACGTAGCAGCCATATTGTGTTGTGGCTATATCAGTAGAGTCAAAGAGAATCAGCCGAAATCGACGTCTGCTTTGCTCATGTAAGTTAAGCCGGAACGTTGTTAAATTCTCGCCGATTTTAAACCTTTAACAGTATTAAGCCTTGGTTCACACGGCATTTCGCATAGACAATGTGGGGAATTGTCTGCGCACGCCTAATCTTGTGAAAAATTCGTGAAACACACATACTGTCTCATAACACGAGTCACACAGTATCTATTCTTGCGTAAATACCTTTCCGCTTCATTTTTCTAACGTATGGACAAGAGTCTTGCTTCTTCACTCACAATTACTGGACGTAACAGTGTGCAATGTCAGTTTTATTTCGAATAGTGGTTTCGATGATACGCCACTCCAAGATGGTTGTTGTATCTCAAGAGAATTGGCATACAAACTCATGTCTGCAGAATAACCCTTTAGTGGATAAGTTGCTCAAACAACAACCGGCGAGTGATCAAATGAACTGAATTAAGCATAGCCTGCAAATCGTCATGGAACGAAATGAATGTACCATATTACGGACTGTTTCCTCTGTAGCATCCATTAAGTTTGCACACACACAAGTATCAGACTTTGAAATGAAGTATTAGTAGGTACCAGTGGTAATTATCCAAACTCGACAACATTTCACGCATTAAATGCAACACACTACTCACTACAAGGAAGCAAGAGAATTAATAGCGGCACACTCTAATTAACTGATAATAATCAGTGTGTTGTCATCTCCACCTTCCGCACCGTTGGAATCGTAAACATTGAAGGAAAAGCATGTCAAACCACACCCCTGTACCACTTGAGTATATTCCGAGTGTGACTTCTTAATAAAGCAAACCTGACACAAATGTTACTTTGTAAATTATGGTTAGCTCGAATACGACAACTTGCTCAACTGAATGTGAGAAAAAATGGGCGTGAAAAGTGAATAGAACTATTAGTATATTTTCATATTAATTAACTGTTAGTATGGGAACAAACCAGCCGAACATACAATTACTCGAATTCTTGGTTGAAATTGGCAGTTCGCCTAATTATTAGTAATGGTATCCTATATCCCTATACGTTTTGTACACTTCATTTTTATCTGCAGATGACATCAACCCTTGATTGGTTACGGGTATTGGATGGAGACAGTTGCTTTGCTGAAACAATTCTATACCAAACAGGACCTTTTCTGGAACCTTTACCTCCGGTGAAATCCACGGGAAACCAGTTGATAATAATTACAGTTGGTGTTCGTCTAAGAGGGAACTACTCATCGGGTTTGTGAACAACTTTTCCGTAGTAAAATGAAATTAACCACCATAAAGTAATTCGATGAGAATCTCTTCTAAAATTGGCACCGATCAAATTTGGTGCGGATTATTTGTTAAAGAGGATTACCCTTAGTAATAAAATTTTGCTTTCGGCCCATTGAAACCGGTAAGAAAAATCACATTTCCTAGAATAGAATGCCCGTTATCAAGGGAAACACGTTCGTGCGAATAGTATGCTAAACTCTAATACCAAACCACGATTTCCTGCTACGATATCCATCAACAAATCCAAGGGGTTGGTTCTCAAGAGAGGAGTATCTCGATTAGTTAGCTCAAATGCTTACTGCTGTTGCAAACGAAAAGTTAATCCGTATTTTACTGACAAGTGTGCTGTTGAATTGTTAAACACTAGGGACTGTGAATAGGAAAATCAGGACTTCGAAGCAATGTTTACAACTGTGTGTTAAAGTGGAGGTATTTCAAATATATCTTGTTGTGCTTCCCTTACCTAATATTATTAACGTGCCCGGACAATCGGTCATAGCATCGCCTGGTATAGGCAACAGAAAACCCATACCACTTCTTTTTATGCCAATATGTCACACATTCCATGGAGTAGCGACAAAATGCAGTTTCAGTAAAACTGTGCGACTCGATTTAGTACCACTGCGGTTACGACAGAAAGTTTACGTGGGTTACTGCTTACAATGAGAAAGAACTTACAGCATGAAAGAAAATTTGCATTCCTCAATTCTGGACACCAAATTGTGTGCCTGATTTTCGGTAAACTGATGTCAATCGTACGCCACCGTTTTACTGGTGAAAATGTATTATCCCCACGTATTAGCTACTTGCTACTGCTTTCTTGTAATCGTTGTCCGTTATCAGCTATGGACCCCAGATGGCTGTTACACGTGCAAATTTTCCCACTCTAATTGCCGCAACATATAGAGTATTACTATTTATCATTACAAAGTGGTAAAGTAAACACAGTGACCTATTAACACAACTGTCAAACGTACATGACCTGCAAACTAACCTGTTCCTTATTCACCGAGGATTTAGCCTCGCTTTACCGGTCTACTCGCATTGTACATTTGGAATTGCTAATCATGCATGTAAATTATTTCCACGAAGAGGTTGTTTCCTCAGTTTCACACAAAGAGAAAACGCTTTCATCTGGCTTGTAAAAGACACGTTACGACATAAGCGTATTTGACTGTTTTTGTCAGCCGTACGTCGTTGGTGTGTGATGGAACGAGGATTAGATTAGACGAGGATCCTAAGCACAATAATGCATTCAATCATTCGGATAAAACAGTGCTCGTTAAGGCACACAGTGTGCTGCCTATTTGAATATAATGACGCGTGAATCGAACCGAAGCCTACAACTACTAACGTGCAGCGCAGTAAAATAGTGAAAACGGCTCTGCTTTTGAAAAGACTTTTTGATCAATATATTGAATTAACTTCTACCACGTTACTGCCTAAACAGTATCACTTGGGAAGCAAATCAACCAGTCCGCATAAACACGAATGTCTTTGCGATCTGAAAGCCCGTGTACGAATTTAGATGACAGGGAGTTTAAAATTTTAGTAGCTGAGCGTCCATTGCTACTGCACTGGTGACTAAATAACTTTTCCAGCCATTTGTAAAATATCCTCACCAAAGTTAGTACGAATGAAGTTAAACAGTTTGGGCATCATGTTTAACATTTTATTGCGAAACAGATCGGCAATAACACAACGTTACGAGCAAGTTTTACTACTCTACGTTTCAACCACCTCGGGTGGCCTTCCTCAGGAGTGTTGTAATTGAAATCACATTGACAGAGGTCACATGAGATTTGCCGTGGTTAGGTCAATTTGTGTTGCATCTGGCCGGATTGGTCCATTAAGTGAGGGTGAGACAGTTGTAAATAAGACGCGTCCGTGTCTGGTGCTGTTTATCCATTCACGCCACACTGTAGACAGGGGTTTGCTATCATTGCGATTAACACAAGCGTGCTGTGTGTAAATGGTGAGAGCTTCAGCACAGCACGTAGAGTATTACAACTTGCTCCTAACGTGTTATTCCCAATTTGTCTGGCTATTCTTTAATCGCTGTTATGTGTTAGCAACTGACCAGAACATAAGAAACGGTATTACCATCTTGAAAAACCGGTCTTCTGATTTCTCTGTTCACATTCTTTAACCGTTCGTTTGGACACTGTACGCATCACTCCTACCGAAATTGAACTGGTAATTGACGGGATGGTCCGAGGTGTGAGAAATCCGAGGACTGAGGTGATTAACATCTTGTGCTATTGAACAAATAAGAATACATTTTTGCAGAGGAGCTAAACCTGTTGTTAGAGCACACAGACTGACAACTTTCCCAGTTAGCATTGTGAACAGTTTGGAATGGGGAGTTGGCAAAAGTCAATCAATTTAAAGTTGTCTGTAGTTGCAAGCAAATAATTACGCGGAATTTGACTAAATACCCAATTTGAAGAACAAGTGTTCGCAAAAGTCTCTAGTCAGATTCATGAAGCTGACCTTATCTTCAATATTGGTGCTATAAAAAAGCGTTCTCATTGATTCAGGTTGCAACTTATTGTATGAATGTACGTAAGTAATTGCACGATAGAACTGCTAAGTAGCTTTGCATCTTGGAGTGCATTTAAAAGAAGTGTTGATGAGAGACGTCGTTCGTCGACCTCTTCTTCACGATAATGTAGAAACCCCAGTTACTGGCAGTGATTAGCACAATTATTAACGAAACTCTCACAGCTGTTCGGTATCAGTAGGTCCCCGATGTTACAAATGAAGGCTGGGCAATTTTAATCTAAATACTGGAATGCGTGATGATTTAAAAAAAGGTGGACGAAATTCAGTAGCCATCAGACAGAACATTTTATTACTATTCAGGTTGTTTTGTTTGTTGTAAAATATTTTTCAGTTGAAACGTCTACGGTCTTTCCCGTCAAAATGCCGGGTGAGTAGAGACATTTGTAACAACTTTGAATACGTGGTCAAGCTCTCGGTTGATTTTGCATGAACCTTAAAACTTATAATAAGATATATTAAAAAAGACGCTTTAATCACGAGTGGTGAGTATGACATATAGCGTCATCAAGCTCGTAGAGTTTAGTTGTGTAATTCCATGAAATTGTTGCATGTATTAGAGACGAATGTGAGAAGGTGAGTTCGGAAAATTCAACATTAATGGTGAAAGTAGAGATTCATATAAACCTCACTTCAATATTCAGAGTTCACGAAACCATGCTAAAAACATTCCACCCATCAGATATCCTCTTGTTTGTTTCATCCCCTAATTAGGTTGTAATCGGGAATTTGTTGGAGAATTCACCGAAGAATTCGGTAACTCTTGGGTTTCGACGACCTATCCGGAATTTGCTTTCTGCAACTGGCAAATCACTGTAGATCCTGGGCAACGAATATACCTGAACTTTTCCACTGTCAATGTGAGTCAGCTGTGAGATACAGAAAATGACAGCTTGATTAGCTCGTTCAGCGTGCAGTAGGAACGAACACAGGTTTTTGTCAACTCCGCATTCGATGAGTCCTTAGATGGTCATGTGGTAGCAGGCAAGATTAGACTGGTGTTTAGAACACAACTTGATTTTGTTTTGAGCTTCAGACGCACTGATTAACCAGCCTATTAAGTTTGCTATGATGTCTGGTTTCTGGTGATCAGGTTGTTAGATGAGCTGAAGAGGAGGCAAATTAACTCTGCTTATTGCTTCAGTGGGTATTTCTGTGACTGTGACAGTTTGATAATGTTTTGTCCATGAACTAATTTAGACATGCCAACTACTGTTAACGCTAGGGAAGTTCAGTGCAATTGATGCGAACTGAATAGCAATCTGAACCAACTTTGAAACAAAGGTTCAGTAAACCTTATAGAAGGTCAGCGTGTGTCTTACTTCACATAAGTTGTACACCGCACGCAAATGATTTCACGGTTTGCATTTTGCTAGACTTTTAAAAAGTTCTTTCGAAGAGTGAACCATAATGCCTGAACTTTTGCCAGTTAGTGCTCGACAGTAGTGCATACCTATGCCACTGTAGAAATTTAACGCCAGCTACGCTTTCATGAGGCATACGTGTTTGTTACTGAGCCGTTGACTTCGCACTGAAATACACAGCCACATCCACCTGTGAATTATGCTCCACTTTCCTGATTGCTATAGAGGATTAACTGTACTGTTAATCCCATTACATAATCCCACGATTAGAACTTGTTTCCGAGTTGAACTCGCAAAAATCTTGAAACCTGCCGAACGGTATTTTAATTAACCGAACATTATAGGGGACACGTGCAATAATCAGCTGTAAAACTAACTAACTTCAAGCACAGTTTCCATCCCATATGCGTTGAGTATAAAGTCTGTGGAGGTGTAAAAGCTGTGAAGGATCGTGAATGTTGTTCGAACTATTTCAACCGCAGTCCTTCGCTACTCAACAGGAAACCTGTTCTCATACTCTTTACTGGTCGACATTGGAAACCCAGGCGTAAATACGTTTGGGTTGTTTTGTCTTCATGCAGATAATTGTGTTGCAGCGAAATATTCATCAGGTTTATTGCGACTAGGTTACCATTTAGTCATATTCTAAAAGTTTGAGCAGTTCGTTCCACCACACCTCTTTGTTAGCTGAGTCGCGCTAGGTTTCATAGGCTCTGTCAGCTAAACGATACGGTTGGTAAAACTCCTAAACAAACATCTTTTGGCACCATTTTGTTTGACGCAGTGGCAAGATTTTGATAACTTGAACGTTGCAGAGTGATTTTTTTTTCGACTGCCTTTCGTGGTTACATTGCACGTGATGAAACATTCGAAGGACTTGATCAATATCACTTCCCGCTAGCTTTCGGCAAAATCGAAGAGGGCAGCCATGCTGGCTGAATTTGTTCCATGGTTCTCCAGCCAAATTACATGATTTCGGATTCGGTTATGGGTTATCACGTTGTTCCGTCACAAGAACTCGTTTTATAGTTACAGGCACATAACCCTAGGCTTCTTTCCGTATTAACAGAGGCATTTCATAGTACTACGGTCACTGGCATCTAAAGGTGTTTGGTAATCTTCTGCCTCCTCCGTGAGGATGAGGATATCGCCTCAATTAGGTACTCTGAATTGTCCAACGGTAATCGACACACAACCGCAATGCCAGCTTCAACAAATATTTTTGGTTTTCAGATGCCGAGAGAGTACTGGAGATGACACCACACAGACCATTTTTTGTCAATGTCTGTCTGCTTTTACTGTGAATATAACCCGGGTGGAACCATTTGTGGATGTCGTAGCTGAGTCTTCGTTGTGACAGTCACATTGATTTAAAACGCATAGTCTACGGTAACGGTCGAGCCGATATGAAATTGTTTCATCCATCCTCAGTCGTCATCAAAAACATTGCCACAGCTGTTGTTTTCCGATCCGCTTTATAGAAACCACATCTGCATCCGACTATCTTTCTCTCATGAACTATGAAGACAAACAGGTCTGACTGCGTGTTATCAGCCTCATCCACTTGATAACTTTTCCGTAAATTTGCTGTCAAAATTTGGGGATGGTCAAACGGTTCGTGATGGCTACTGACTTTTGAAACACAAAACTGTCTTTTTCGTTTATCCACTGACCTATAATGGGCACCAGAATTACGATGTCCTTCAGCCTACGCGTTGTATTGTTCTATAAGGGGCAGTTTTATTGTAACTAGTATACTACTCACAAGTAGTATATTACCCAATAGCGACATTCAGGAACGAGTGGACAACCCCCGAACACGACGGACAAGAAGAGACAATCGGAACAGTGTATACGTGCTGCGTGAGAACTTTCACCAAAGCGAATGACAGCGTACTGTCACCCAATGTATGTGAGTGCATGTTTGCCGTGCAAATGAGTGCACGCGTTTGCGGTTTAGTTTTTGACATGGCCTGTTCGGAAGTTTGCGTAACAAACGAACGCAAGGATGAAGATTCCCTGGTCACAGCCGTCCGAAGATGGAGACGTACGGACGGTCCTGGAGGACTTGGAGGACGTGACCGAAGTGGTCGGAGTCAAGACCGACCGTGGGAAGCTGGCTACCCTGCGGACGCTGGTGAAGGGCAGGGCGAAGGCGGTGCTGGACGCAGCGCGAAAGGGCCCAGCGAAGATGGAGTGGGCCACTGCGAAGGAAGCGCTGGTAGTTGCGTTTGACAGCTTGGCCGACCGCCAGGAGGCCATGCGGTGGTTCAAGGCGGCCAAGCTTGGACAAGGAGCGGACCATCCGCGTTTGCCGCCACTTTTCAAGGTTTGCTGGACAGGGCTCTGCCAGGATTGGATCAAGAATCACGACGACAGTTGTTAACGGAACAGTTTATTGAAGGTCTCCCGTTGGCGGTTCGCGACCAAGTCCATATTGCTCATGTCGTCCGGCCGATGGACCTTGATGATCTGGCGAAGGTGACGCGGGAATCGGCAGTAATGTCCGTGGCTTCAGTGGATTCAAACAGCGATACGGACAAGAAGACACTGGAGGTAATGCAGAAGACAATGGAGCAACTCTCAGCGGATGTAGCTGCCCTGAGAACAGCATCACGAAAGAACGATCAACCAGGAGGCTGCTTCATATGTGGGGACAAAAGACACTGGAAGAATGATTGCCCAATCCGGCGGTCTAAGAGGTCTAAAAATAAAGTGTTTCGTGATTGTTCTTTTTGTTGGGCGGGTCAACTAGTAACGGGAGCGATCTAGAAGGGGGCCGTACATACAAGGGTTGAAGTTGATGGAGAGGTAGAACAGTGTTTAGTCGATACAGGGGCAGCTATTTCGTTGATTGCTCGTGCCGAAAAGCAAAACCTAGAACCGACATCCATGATGATCAAGACGGTTGGAGGTCATAGTCTACTGGTTGACGGTGTGAAAGAATGTGGGGTACGTATCGGCGGCCATATCGTAAAGCACCGTTTCATTGTGTCCCCAGAAACCAGGCAAACGATACTCGGAGCCGATTTCCTCGCTGCAACAGATGCCGTGATTGACTTGAAGCTCAAGAAGTTGTCAACCAAGTATGGCTCCCTGACGCTCATAGGACAGCGAAAGGATAGCGTCAACCAAGTACGCAAGGTTAAAACCCCCAGTTGCACAGCCCCCCTGCTCCAGTCCACGGTCGAGAAATACGCGGAAGTATTTACGACTGACGATGATCCGTACGGATTTTGCAACTGGATTGCCCATGAAATACCAACAACCGGAACATTTCGACCTCACGGGCCCCGCAGGATACCGGTTCATCTTGAGGAGGAATTGAGGAGACAAATACAGAACATGCTGAGCGAGGATGTTATCGAAGAAGCCAACAGTCCGTACAACTCGCCTGTTCTCCTGGTGAAGAAGTCCAACGGGAAGTACCGCTTTTGTGTGGATTTTAGACGGCTGAATGAGGTAACACAGAATACAGTCGTACCAATACCGTCCGTCGCTGATATTTTTGACAAGCTACAGCAGGCGAAATTGTTCACAGTTTTGGACTTACGCTCCGGATACTGGCAAGTACCAATTAAACCCACAGATCGTGAGAAGACCGCATTCACGGTAGGCGAAAAACAGTATCAGTTCAAGCGCATGCCGTTTGGCCTATCCGGGGCACCTTTCACATTTCGGCGCCTGATGGTTCAGCTGGTAAAACGACTGGATAATGTGGCGGTATACGGAGATGATATCGTAATATACAGCAACACGGAATCGGAACATGCTGCCCATATAGATGCTGTCTTGAATCGCATTAAGAACTCAGGACTGCGGATCAATGCTGATAAGTCACAGCTCGGACGATCATCGGTGGTGTTACTGGGACACAAGGTGGGTCAAGGCGAAATCAAGCCTCTCCCGGAGAAAATACTGACAATTAGAGAAGCCATGGCTCCGAATTCCAAACGAACCCTGAGACAATTTTTGGGTCAAGCGGGGTACTACAGTCGGTTCGTGAAAAATTTTCACTCCATTGCATTGCCATTGTACGAACTCCTTCGAAAAGACAAGAAATTTGAATGGACCGACGATGCCCAGAGGGCGTTCAAGCGAGTGCAACAAGCGATGAACGAGCAACAACTGACGTTGAAACTACCGAATACAAAAGAAACGTTCATCGTAGCAACAGATGCCAGTGACCGTGGCATTGGGGCAGTACTCAAGCAAAAGGAAGGAGTAATCGAGTATGCCAGCAGAGTCCTGACTCCAACGGAGCAGAAATATTCGACTATTGAAAAGGAATGTTTGGCAATCGTCTGGGCACTGGACAAGTGGAGGCCATACCTGTTGGGTCAACAGTTCCACGTGGAGACGGATCACAAACCCCTGGAATGGATCATGACTGCGAGGGACCCGAGAGGCAAATTAGCCCGATGGGCATTACGTTTACAGGAATATGACTTCACGATCAACCATGTGCCTGGTTTGAGCAATTGCGTCGCGGATTTTCTTTCTCGACCACAAGTAGACGACGAACTCCCCAAAGTGACCGTTGGAGTCAACGGCTTAATAATGGAGCAGGACCCACAAACGCTAGTACGCCTACAACGTCAAGATAAGGTCCTCCGGAAAGTGATTGAAGCTCTGGCAAGAGGCGTGAGAATCCCCACAAATACTAAGGATGAGGAGCTGAAAATAATCGCATCCCAATGGAAAAGAGTTGGCTTAAACAGTGCAGGCGTATTGACATGGCAGCGTGGCGTTGGGCACCCGTGCGTGGTAGTCATCCCGAGACAACTGAGGAGGAAAGTGGTGGCAGACTGCCATGAAATGGCACACACCGGATGCACTAGGACGTACGATCTGTTGCAACAAAGAGCATATTGGCCGAAAATGAAAGAGGATGTGACAACTTACGTGCTTGCATGCCAACAGTGTCAGTTACTGAAAAGCGACAATCGGGGAGCCCAACAGCCCTTACAACCAATACCAGTCTCCGAAATCGGTGAACTCTGGTCTATGGATCTTATGGGCCCATTTCCACTGAGCGCCCGCGGTAACCAGTACGTTCTGGTCATGACGGAACACTTTACCCGTTGGATCGAAGCGACTGGCGTTCCGGATCAGAAAGCATCTACGGTGGGAGATATGGTGATGAAGCACATTGTAGCAAACCACGGTGTACCAAAGGCGATCTTGACGGATCAGGGACCATGCTTCGAAAGCGATGAGTTTCGAACACGCATGCAACAACTGGGAATCAAGCGCATCCGAACGACGCCGTATCACCCACAAACGAATGGCCTAACTGAGCGTAACAACCGAACGGTCAAAGAATGGTTATCAGCCAAAGGAGGAGACTGGGAGTCTGCGTTGCCACTAGTGTTATTGGCCTACCGGGCGTCTGTGCAGGCGAGCACGAAGAAATCTCCATTTCAATTGATGTACGGTAGAACCCCTCGACTTCCGGTGGATCAGGACATTGGGGTATGGCCAGAGTGCATTGATTCCACTAAAGAATTGGTTGCCGAAAGAGAAAGAGCCAAACGAAATCTGAAAGCATCGCAGGCACGCACAAAGGAGCAATCCGCAAGACAACGGTTTGGCAAGACTAGAATGTTCAACCTAGAAGAACGGGAGAAATATCGAGATCATCGGAACACGGGTGCCAGCGGACCAGGATCAAGAAAACTTTTGCCTAAAGAGAAGGGTCCGTAGTTGGTAATATCCAGACGGGGCCCGATATACACTATCAAGAGGGACGACGAGACGAAACGAGTACACGCCAGTGAGCTAGCAACGTGGAACGAGATGCCGGCGCGACGAACCAGAAGGGCAATAATCCGGGAGGAAACACTGCGTCGATTGGAGAGGATTCGTCGACAAATGCAAAGGAACCAAGGAACCTCAGAAGGGGAAGGAGTGTTGTATTACAAGCAATTTCGTTGTGAGTAGTATACTACTCACATGTTTGCTTAATTAGAGGTTCCACGAGCTCCGCAGTGTTCTTTCGTGTTGCGAAAGATTAGACTTGAACGTGCTAATCATTGATCGCTTTTTGACTTATGTAGACCGAGTGTTTTTAAAGACTAACATGTACAGCTGTTTGATGATCATCGCGCAGGAAAGGCTCACTAATACTGAGTTTCAGCCTGGCAACTGGAAGCTTGTGCACAATCCGGAAGTGAATCATAAAATGGGAAATTCTATGGTTTTGTTTACCGTGCTGCTGGATGAAGTATTTTCACAAACTATATGTCTGATCAACGATATAGCAAATCTATCTTCTTTCGGAATTCACTTTCCGTTCGTTTGGTTCTTCCCCGTAGGTTGAAAATACTCAGTTGTTCGGTCGATTTTACGATGTTGTACAAGTCTTCGATGGCCCAACTTGCACATCGAACATCATCGGGATGTTTTCCGGAAACACGCCAATGAATTTCACATCAAGTCTCAACCACATAACAGTGATGTTGCTCACGGATGACTCTTTGCAAGACCTCGGGTTTGTAGCAAGCTACAGCACATGTAAGTCACGTACAATTATCCAAATGCACCTGTCAGGTTTAACCCTCAGGGATGTTATTCAGCAACAGTTTCAGGGGAAAGCTTTCATAATTTACACTTGGTGGATCCGTCAGTTTCTAGCCTTCTGGTCATCAATAGTCTCTAAGTCAACTATTATGTGCTTATGAATTAAGATATACATAGAAGTAACGATGTGACGAAGAATTGTTTCCGATAATTATTTCTCAGCTCAATGCAATTACATGGGTTTAATGAAGGTGTCATAAGACAAACCGCAAAAACAGAGGGTGACTAGCAACGAATGACATTAGGGGTTACTACTAAACTCCACACAATAATTGGTCGAGCCCAGACCGGTCGTTGACCGGGTGTTATGTCACACGGTCAGAGTCAGACGTGGTCAGTGATTGTTAAAAATGTCTTTAAAAATATCGCCCGATAACCCAAAAGTATCTGGATGCCCTAAGACTTCTTCGTACACTTGGTGACATTGTACTCACTCGACCAGACAAATATGCCGGGATTGTGATTCTGAATAAATCTGACTATACCGAGACGATAATATCGATAATTTCAGATATTAGCAAATTCAGGATGACGGAACATGAGAAAGATGAGACGGAATTTGTTGAAAATCAAAGTACTAATTCCTTAAAACGGCTAATGCAACAGGGCGACGTCACGCAAAGTAATTTTGACCAGAGAAAACCAAACCGATCAATCATGTCACGTTTATATGGATTACCGAAATTTTACATAAGTGATTGCCCATTCAGATCGATTCTTGATACCTGCAATTCACCGTATCATGTAACTGTTGAGTGGATGGCAAAAATACTAGAGCCTATACGACGAAAATTGTGTCTACATAATCTCCGTGACACTTTTGAGCTTATGGATTCCGTGAGGGATATTAATGTTAGACGCCGGCACGTGGGCTCCCTTAATGTCACTTCGCTATTCCCAAATGTTCCCCCATTGGAGACAACTGACTTTTTGTGTGATCAGATAGAACAACCGGAAACCAATTTTGGAATATAAAAATCAGATCTAAAAGAATTATTTTTGCGGTGTACCCTCAGTATTCAACTCATGTTCGGTGGTGAGCTGTATCCACAGTCGGATGGAGTAGCAGTGGGTCCACAGCTGGCATATGTACTCGTGGGTGAATTAGAATCCGAACTTCAGTTGACCAATCAAAGCCTGCATATGTGCCGCCGATATATAGACGATACATTTGTTGTTACGCAGTTACTGTGTCTCCTCCTGAGACGATCGGGCAACCTAATCGTTGCTCACAAGCGAGAGTGGTTGAGCGTTCAGATTTGATAATTCGGTCGTGCCTAATGTGAGGTCAATGGCTCAGTGGTCAACACGGTTGCCTCATGACTGGAATGGCCGGAGTTCAAATCCCGGTCGTGGCAAGGATATGCACTACTGACGAGCTCTAATGAGAGCGAAACTCGAGTCTAGTGCTTCTTTTGGAAACAGGCTGGCTGGTAAGTCTATGTGAATGGAAACGCTGCGATCAAATGTGAGTGATGGTCAACTTGAAAACAAAAACGGTCCGTCAGCGCGTTCTGGCAGTCGCCGAATCGATTGCAATCAGATTACGCAACCCTAACCTGTGCTCTCAAAAGCAGTTTGTTCAGTCCTTGCAACTTCCGTGGCCACAGGTCGATTACACCCAGTCAAACCACACAAACATTTGACCACGACCGTGTGACATAACACCCAGTCAACGTCCGGTTTGGGCTCAACCAACTATTGTGTGGAGTTTAGTAGTAACCCCTAATGTCATTCGTTGCTAGTCACCCTCTGTTTTTGCGGTTTGTCTTATGACACCTTGATTAAACCCATGTAATTGTATTGAGCTGAGAAATAATTATCGAAAACAATTCTTCGTCACATCGTTATTCCTGATCTTACAGGACTTTTCCGGCAATATACTCACAACAGGTGAGCATATGGATGAGAGTGAAATGTTGTCAGTTTGAGATTACTCAAATTAGCTAGACCGCATGAGCTGAAACCAAGAGCAGGCCTGCCACCATATTGAAGGCGAGCATTGTGAAGTAATTTGCTCACTATTTCATACCCTTTCGGTCACAGTCAATGTCGAATGTCGAATCGGGGTGGGCAGGTTCTCCCAAACTAATGTGCCTGAACCAGTGGTATTTCTATAACCGATTTGCCTTAAACGCTATAAATGATCTGCTTGGTCTTATTCAAACAGTTGATTACAATACAAATTTTTCGAAAATGCACGGTTGTCACGGTTCGCCATCGGGTTGAGTGCATATCGTGTAGTCTACAGACTTCTGGCCATCTACACCAAATTGGTCAAACAATAGATGCTGGCTATTAGTGAACCGATCGGTATACAATTACGCAGTCTACGTTTGTGCTTGCCAAAGCAATTTGTGCGAGCTCTACTATCGTTGTGACCGAAGGTCTATATGCCTGTTCATTAGACAAGTGTGTGATGTACTCATTTGCTCAAGAATAATTACCCGTGAATTTTTGCCCTCCGAGTGACTAATTGTCTGGGATAGTTTACAACGCTCTACCCGACCCGGTGATATTCTGCCAATGGTTCTTGTGCTGGTTAGATATAACTTTATCCTCGCTGGACCTTTGCAGTTGTCTCGAGGTAGTGGCGAATTATTAAAGGCAATTGCTCTTCCAGGTTTTCAATGGGAATTGTCATGAGGTTGCCACTTGGTTATGTTTGTAAAGAGTAGGTAAAGAGTTTGAGTTGAAACTTCAATGGTAAGTTTAAACGATATGTGATAGATTGTAACCCAACCCAGCCAAATTTATTGCAGGACGGACAGACAGAATACGTCGGAGATGGACACTCCAAATGGGTTACCACTAAAACAGTAACGGTAATCGCTACACATGTTTTCCTACCGACCATTCACAACCTTTTTCACTTTTTCGGACTCATCCCATGATAATCACATAGGCGGAGGTCTAAAACTGACCATAAATGTTGTTGCAGAAGTTCTTTACTGCTAAATTGTTGTTCAACTGAATATCGTTCGTCAAATGGCAACCGATTCATTGTTGGAATTACTAATGGTTGTTGACATGAATATTCGCATGAATAAGTATGGAGCGGTAGTAAGTGTTACCACCTCCCTCTTTCGGTTAATAACCAGTAGAAAGTGGCGTTTTGATCTGGTTTGTATCCATCACACTTAGGAGCTATAAACCAGTTACACAGTATTTGTAGCGAGGAGTCCATTAAAGGTGGTAGTCGGGCCTACACTGGCCTTGCTTTGGAACACAGACAGTAGCCAGACGGAACGATCTTGAGACTATCTGTACTTAATAAAAACCAATCACTCAAAATATCAGTGCTGCAAATGCGATATGAGTGTGGGCGTTGTACAAAATTCTCAATACGGTTCGGTGCATTTTAGAGAGACCAATGTAGACTGAGAATATGAAATATCTGAAGTTTACGTCTATTACATGAGTGTGATCCGGTTAAAAACACTTTGGAATAAATAAGATATCGATTGGATTAAGTATTCAAGGTAAACTAGAAAATTTCATGTCTTCTTGCAGTGTGTGCAGACAAATATTCATTTAGGAGGAGAAGATTGGAAAAACGGAAAAGTAGCATTTTGGTTATGATCATTTCTGGTATTGCCGATCATTGTAAAAACCAGAATTAAACGTCATCCACGACTTTATCTTCTCAAGTCAGTTGATAATATTGAACGATACACAAAACAGGTATTGTGTTCACAAAATAACGATATTAACATAATCGCAATTAAAATGACAAATTATGTTAGCAACTGCTGATATGTCAAAGAACGATGAAAATCTAGGTATCTTGTTATTGCTAAATAGTGTGGTAAATATGTCATTTAAGAATGGATCTATTTGTAAAAATTCTGAGCGTCGTCTGCGTTTACATCAGCGACAGAAGCTGCATGCCCTTACCCAATATGCGCTGTACAAGCTGAACTGTAAAGCGGCACCTGGATCCTACAAATTTCACAACTGGACTCCATGTACACACCACTACAATGTTTAATCGGGTCAACAAACTTTTCTGGGTTTTAATCTTTGCTGTGCTTTCCACTACTTGATTAGCCCTGGCGCAAGATAACGGTGAGTTCAGTAAAATTGTTGTGATGTTCCTCGAAGTAGTTGGAGAGTAAGAATTTTACAAACTTGGCATGTTCGAAAAAGTATTATTCTTATAAGGGTTTCATTATTACCAGTTTCAGAAGGAGCGTTTCCTGTGCCGATTCCCGGTAAGTTGACTTATGAATCATTAAATTTAGACAGTTTGATCGGGAGTTATTGTTGGTTTTCTTGGCCCGTTTTCTTCTACCGTCAACATAAAACGTTAATATGAAACAGGCTAATTTCAGTAGTTCTTTGTTTATGTATAACACACATTAAACAAATCAAAAGTAGAGGAGAAGAATGAACAATGATGATAAAATGTAATAGTGTGTGTCTGGATAGAATGACCCAAGTCCAACTTAGCAGTCTTCTAATATGAGAAAATGACTTTTTCATTCCAAGGGCTGCATCAGTGGTGGTATTGTAAGCACAGACAACTAAACCTCGTGATACCAACAGGTTTTCTTCACACATCCCACTTTAATTTTGTCGATTGCTCAACCTAGCATATTTTAAGCTAGAACGCCCAGTTGGTTCGTGCGACGGATCCTGATAATCCGTAAGTAAACGTACAAGTTTGTAATCTTTCGGTCCAACGTATGTTGGAAAAAAAAACAATAGACGATACGCGTGTTACAAAAAGAAACGCGATGCACGTTATATAGCAGCTCTCGTATTGAGAGCGACCTTCCAACGCGTTACTTTTGATGAGACTGTTCACATCTCATCTCTTAAACTTATAACATTATGTTTAACGCGTACCTCACCAGGTCAGTTTAAAACAACGCAAATTTCGTTATCTCTCTACGTCGGCCAAATTGAAAAGCAGGTGCGTTTTTAGACAAATTGGAAATAAACACTTTAATCAACGGACCGGAACCTGTGATTCATTGCACATGTAGTGCGTTTGACCTCCATGCAGTGTTCAACAGCAATCACACACATTGTAAGCCTTCCGACAACCGTTTTTTCACGCTTCTGTGTGCAGACAGTTTTGAGCACGCACATTTTTTGTCACGCTATTACAAGCCCTAATCTAGTAGAATTAACTTTTATCTGCAGGAACACGACCTTAACCGGGAATAAAGTTACACTGGTACACTCGCGGATATCACGTCTCAAGCAATGTTCTGTACAGACGCGACACTTGGTTCAGCTTTCTAAACTTAAATCATAGTAAAAACTTTTCCGCTCCGTCGGGTGCAATCTAGTCGAATCCATGTCCTAGGTTGTAAAAAATCGAAACCTACACGGGACGAGATAAAAACACTGACTCCCAAAATTACCAACTCTTTGTAAGTTTAGTCACTTAGAGCTCGCGATTTTATTTCTTCATACTGTAGTTTCACTTTAAGGACTGGACAAAAGGCGGTGCGATGGAAATCGGTAGATGACCGTTAATTTCTGTATTGTATTAAATGAGCTTTATTTCCGAGAAAATTTAACAAAAGCAACAGTGAGTGCATTGAAAGGAGAAGCACCAAAGTCATACTTACAAACCAGCGTTTTTTAACGATTCGATTACTGTTCGTGTGCTGGGTAGTTTGGTGTTTCCAAATAACTGCACGTATGATCTTTTTGCAGTGTGGATGTTCGTCAGTGAGGTTGACAGAATGCACTGACTACTGTTAATTTCTGATGTTAAAATATTAAGTTTTCATTTCTATCATGAGTTTCCTACTTACTCATCTGGTGGCAAAATAAATTACGTAGAATTCTGCCTATTTTTGGTTTTGTTGCAACAGTGTCTTGTGGTGGAGAGGTAGTTGCTGAATCGGGAAACATTAGTACAATGAAAATAACGGGATTGGAACTGTGTATATGGCGTATCATTGTGCCGGATGACTCACTGGTCACCTTGAACATAAACTTTGTCCACGTAAGTTATTAAACTGTAGCTATTCCGTATATGTTACGCCAGCATAAATTATAATTTTATGGTTATTAACATAATGTGACACAAATGTCTTTTCACAGTTCGTGTAAGCCAATACATCGTAAACGCTACTTAAAGCCGGAAATTATGTTTTATGAACACTGAACCTTTAATTTCACTTTGGTGATGCTGCAGCCAATGTACGAATCAGAACGAATAATTAGCAGAATACCAAGTTGTCGTGCATACATCTATTGTGCCTGCAAATGAATTTTTGTTGAGTAGTTACGAGGTCACTGTGGACATCTACAATATGTACGATTTCAGTCATTTTTGCGCGAACCTCCCGTTCCTAGCGTTCTTGCATATAAAATCAAGTTCACATTTTCCACGTGATATGGTGTGTAGTAACTGATGCGCCAAACGGTTGACCTTCTCTAGCTTGTATTTCGATTATCATTCAAAAGCCTTCAGCCACACCTGGAGGGTGAAAGGAACAGATACAATTGCAACGGGACTTATTCACGTGGCTTATGTCGGCCAGGTGCAGAAACAGCATCTCCTCCCAGAGAAGCCTTTAAGAATGCAAATGTCCCAAGTATGTTGATATACGTACCAAATTTGGATGACACGTCTATGGCCTCTACATGAAGTTCATCTTCGCGTCTTTCGTTATTGCAATCGGATGAATAATCTAAATAACGTTGAAGCTAGGACACAGTTCTGTTTCATGCCAATCACAGCACCAGAATCACCAGAGGTCGATCCATAGGACTGTACATTTTTATTCATGTCCGCTTGTAACACTCTGACAAACCGACGATTTTGCCTCTGCATCCAAACTTATCAAGCACTGGCCAAAATGCCTTACGGTCCAAAGAATTAATGGTCCTGGTGAAATCCAAGAAGAAGGCGCAGAGCGGTTGGTGGCATTTACGACACTCTTGCTGGATCTGCCGATTGACAAACACCAGGTCGTCCGTACTGCGACCGGCCTGAAATTCACGCTGCTTCTCAGGAACAGTGATTCTCAAAACATCCATAATCATTCGGTTCATGAGGATTCTCGTGAGCACATTTCCACCGCAGCTCAGCAGACTAACGCTACTACAGCTGTCAGTGTACGGCTTATCACCCTTGCCTTTGAAAAACTGCTAAATCAGGGCATCCTTAAACCAGTGAGTAACTACTTCTCGCTTTTAGACGGAGTGAATAATTTGGAGCAAACTACGTGCCAAACTTTGTCTTTAGGATCTCCCCTAACAATCTGTCTTCACCCACCACTTTTCTTCTTCGCGATTCCCCACGGTCCTCGAACCTCCGTTAAATCCTAGGTGATGACAAATGTAGCTTTGACAGCTAACTGCAGCAGGTTGTTCATGTTCACCTAATCTGTGGGTTATCAAACTGTTCGCTACAGATTCCCTTGACCCTCAGCTGGGTGCAGGAAAAGCCGGAGTCCATGCTAATCTGTATCATGGTAGGCTAGAGGAGTGGATAGAAATTCATCCTATGAGAATCGCAGAACTCCTTGTGTTGCCTGCGATCGACGTAGTCCCGCATTCGATTACGTTGTTTCCTCCACCAGTGGTTCGGCTAGCTGACGGCAAATATTCCGGGATATCGTTCCCTCGTCTTCCTTTTCCGGCTCCATTTGTCAAACTGCCAACGCCGTGGTCTTCTCTCATCAAGCTTCAGATACGTACATTGTTAACACCAAACTGGTCCGTCCCCTCCTGGTGCCCGATGCCGATCTTCTCGAAGACTGCTGCCGTGTTTCTTGGAGTTATACTACATACCCTCGAGGGTAGTGCATACAGGATTATCTTTCAAACGAACGGCGAGTGCACGTAAAAACCATTCCTTCCAGCTGATTTTTGCTATTGTTTAACATCAACATTCTGCCGTGTTGCGGATGATCTTGACAAAATTATTATCTGTGCAACATTCAGCTCTACGCATTGCCCGCGTGGTATGCACTTTACGACTGCTGTGGTTTTGTATAATCACTTAATCAAGCAAGTGGTGATGAGCGCTTCGTGGGGGAGTGCACATTACAACATCGTCCGCATCCAGAATGAATCGGGTATTCGGGATGCGCACCCCGTGGGTAGCACACAGGTGGAGTAGACGACCACAGGTCTTAATGAATGAAGCAGTGCCGTAGGGTGTGAGAACTCCAGGGAAGCTACCGCGTCGCACCTAACTCACGCGCTGAAGTTTCCCAGGACAAACAGTCGGCCACTAACCGCTGCCGACCGCATTGTGGCGAACAGCTGATCGTAGAACTTGTTCTTTGGCTTATCCGTTTGACACCTAGTTGTATTTTAACCACTTAGAAATGTGGCAGACTCATCTCAATTGCGTCGCATGCGCAAGAGCATGATTCGAGAGTTGGTGTCATGCGGTTCGCTTGTCGTCAAAGAATTGATGCGGTCAGCGACTGCAAAACAGACACCATGCTCCCAACCGCCGTCGACTGGATATCCTGTTTAATGAGAGGTATATCTAGCACCTGCTTCTTGAAGCTCATGTTGGTCCTTAGCAATTATCTTACGTAAGACTGCTGAAGAAATGACGTAGCGGCTCAGTTCCATGACAACCAGTGCGATGTGGCGTTTCGACCACCTGGTTATGCATCGACTCAGCAGCGTGCACTCATATTTGGGTCCTGAGAGATAGCAATTTGTTCTAGTGAGCAGAAAGAAATAAGGAAATCTTGAGGGATCCCAACACCAGGCTGTTACCGCCAAATCTAACTTGCGTGACAAAAGAATTAGGGGTTTTATTTGGGAAAATTTCTTAGAAGCAATGGCATAAGTCTGACTCACATGACAGTGAAAGGTTAATCCAGCTTAAGGGGGCGGTGGATAATAAGTCTGATTCCGATTATTGTGGGCACTGTAGATGGTTTGCAAGCTACAATAAGCTGCTGAGGGTTTACACAGGCCTTCAACCAAACAAGTTAATATTCCAGCGGCCACAGTCAAAAGTTATGCGATCAAAGTGCTCTTTATCTGAAGGCATCTTTCTAATTTCCTCGTTTTGTAGGCTGGAGTCAGCGTTGCTTTAACTATGAATAAAGCTCCCCTGTACAGTCACAGATTCCTGCCTCACTGCTTAGTCACTCGCACACAATCAGTAGTGCGAAATGCAAACCTATAGGGTTGGTTGGTTTTGTCTGGCTGATCGTCTTTGACTGTTGTGACTCGGTTGAACTCGGAAAAATCAAAATCCCAGTTGACGCAGACTGTCGGATCAAAATATCACACCAACCTAAACACCACGGAATGTTAGCAGAAACGGTCAGAACTAGTGACGTATGTCTAGTGAATAATGACCGAAACATACAAGTACACAAGCATTCACAACGATAATGTAACATAGTTTCTGGGTCAACCTGTTATTTGGGTATCAAGTGTATCAGTTGGTCTAATCAGTGCTTGAGTTATGGGCTTATAAATCTGTGTACCTAAAAGGACATACAAGAATACGTTTAGTTCCTCATGATCTCAATCTCGATGGGTGAGTAAATATTCAGTAAACGAAACGGACTAAGCTAGTTCCTTATTAATATGTTAGTCATGCTATCGTATGAATGAAAGTCTGATTGAAAACATTGCTCACTTCAAATAAAGTGTTGAAATAAAGGACCTTCCACCATCAAAATGCTAGTGATTTACGTTAAGAAATCGTCAAAACTTTCTGCATTTTACGTAAGAAAACCTCATCATATTTACATCTGTCTCGATTTTTCTTTCCGTAAACATGCATTTAGCTGCAAACCATAAATGACTGGTACCGCGTGCTCGACGGAGACGGCTGCCTAGCCGAAACGATTCTTTACGATAGAGGCGCGTCCACCAGGATCCCTGGGTATACGAAATCAAGTGGAAATCTAATGACAATCATTGCTGTTGGCGGTCATATTTTGGCGTCATTCGAAGCAGGTACTCTGTCGTAGTTAAACTGAAGGGATTATCGCTGATCGCGCATTATCTGAATGTCTTTTTACAATGTGAATTTCGACTCTCGGGAAGTATTAAATCAGAAAGCTTAGGCAAAACTTACTACTACATACTTCCTTACCAAACTGTCCACATTTCCTCTGATTTGTATTTTGTATAGTATTGCAGTATACTACACTAGTCCCACACTTTGTTTATTATAGGTCGTGCTAGATTATGTTTGTTTGAAAGGTTCCCATCAAGACTGGGGTTCCACTTTTCACTAATTACGTAGTATCAGTTGAACGTTACCATTTAATTACTGATTGGCAATTAGCAAACGTTTCAGCTCAGTTTTTAATATGACCGTGATCTTGGGCAAGTTAACTCTGACATGGTCAACGCTTGTTACGGTTGCCACCAATCTGTTGTACTTCATAAGAATCCCGTAGCACGTTAACATTTGTGTGCCCTGAGACTCTTGCGTAGAAGTGACAATATGCTATTCATTGGATCCGGTAGAGAAACCAGAATTGCGACGGTGAAAACATGATTGTGCAAACAGAGTGCATTACCCGTTTCCGATGTTAGCATACTCGGGACGACTGGACTTAATAACTACAAAACGGACAGGACCTAGAATCAGGTTTCTAATTCCCGAGAACGATCAAAGCAGTTGGTCATGACACGCAACAAGCTGACTAAGTGAATCCAACTAGAATAATAATGTTACGTTTGCACCTACTTCCAAGATTTGATAGAGCCAGTTGACGCTTGGTATACGCGATTTACTACACGACAAAACGTTCGTTTGGTTGGCGGAAGTTCTGCAGCCTATACGGCAAGAATTATACTCCTCTAGGCCTTCGAGATATATTTCATTTAGTCGATTCCCTTATGGGTAAGCGTTGCACAGTGGCACATCGGCAACTTCGATTTGACGTCATATTTCACAACTGACTTTTGTGTGAGATAGAACAGCCATGAAAATTTGTCGGACTATAGTAATCAGAATTAAAACTAGTGGTTATGTGTTGAACGTATAACGCTATGATGGTCTCACTCCGAGTCTTCTCAAACACCACCTGCTTGTTGACGTCATGTTTGCTTGCTAGAATACAAGAGAATGAGCTAACACAAATCCTCTAGATTTGCGATACATGACACCATTCAGGTGGTTCCGTCAAGCAAGGTGAGCCAAAAAGTTGGAATTTCTGAATATCAAATCGATCAATAGCCCTCGCGATGTTTTGTAGGTCAGTATGTTGTAAACCTAAACTGATTAGCCAGTAAGTCAAATTTAAAAGTTCCGTATTTTTTAAGTACAGACAAAATTTGTGTCAGTAACCAATAACTAAATCGTGAGGGATCTGCTCAAAAGACGAAGTGGGTTAATGGATGAAGACGGATGAAAATTAACTGGCAGGAACGGTTATTCAGATCTATTCACCGCTTGGAATACGATAGTCAACATTACATCTGAACTAATGCTCGCAGATGGAAGTAAGGCGGTGATAAGTCAACTGAAATGAACTGTACCTTTGAAACGCGTAATGCCAGTGCGTGGTTGTGTGTACATCCGATGACAGATTGTTGCCACTAACTGCCACAGTTGCCGGCAGGAATGAATGCACGAATTTGCCCCTTCGGTACGGCTGCCTACTACCTGCAATGTTAAGAACGCCCCAACAGTTCGATCAATGAAATTGTTTTCAAGTTGACCATCACTCATATTTGATCAAAGCCTTCGCATTCAGATGGACTTTCCAGCCAGGATATGCACTACTATTGAGCTCTAATGAGAGCGGAACTCGAGTCTAGTGCTTCTTTTAGAAAGNTTCGAAAGAGGCTTGCTGGAAAGTCTATCTGAATGCGAACGCTGCGATCAAATGTGGTGATGTTCAACTTGAAAATAAACCAAATCCCCGACTACTCATCAGTAATGAAATTGTTGTTGTTGTCAATGGGTTATTTTCACACTTGATTCCATGGGTAGACAATTATTAGAACACCAGATCGCTCGCCCAAAATTACATTTGCGCATACATCGGTAATTCTTCGGTCGAAATTTGATTTGAAAACTGCGTTGATATTCGTTTAAATGTGGATTTAAGCGTATGTAGATAATATCAAACAACGTATATATAGGCCTCACAGTAAGCCATTAATAATGTTGCAGTTGATTAGGACAATGCCCCACGTTTCTTCTTGTTTTAACTGCTCGGTGAAGAACGGTCACCTATTGAGGATCTAACGGTGACCATCATACGAGTGTCCGTTACAAAATGTGTTTTGACCAGGACATTCAAATTTGTCAAATGTAGTTGGCAAAAGAACGTTTGTAAGCACACAGGGTGAATAACAGTGCTGGTTGAATTTTTCCGTGATGTATACACAGAATGAAATGCTCATTTTTAGATTTATATCAGCTTCAGCTTCATCATTCATAGAGCGTCCGAAGTTAACTTGAGAAAATCTGTTTTACTCGAGGTTTGCAGATACTCACTGAGAACCTCATTTTGATTACTTTCTACATAAGTTCATTTTGAAATATATCTGATGCTGCGTCTTTTTCACACCCTTCCTGTTGTCATGATATTGTGATATTCCAAAACTTTCCCAAAATTTTCCTGTAGCCCAAGTCCACAACACGTCTACCACTCCGTTTGTTGGTAAGTCAAGTAGTCTGCATTACACCGCCAGTCTAACCTATGAACTAATTGCACGCTAATTATTTAGAGTCCTTCGGTGTAACTCTTGTTGTATAATGCATATTCGGTCCAGGAGTAAGGTGTCTGGAAGACAAAGAAAATCTAAATAACGACTTAATTCAGCCAATTCTTTGTCACATCGTCGAAGAGGTCAGTAAAGTTCTGTACCTACTAATTCCAACAAAACCTTCTTGTCAACGATCAGCGGAGATAAAAACACACGGGTCCGATACCTCACTTACGTTAGCATCCTTTCGTAAACTTATGCCGTTACTGGACAAAGACGCATATAACATGTGTCATCTAGAAGACAATACGCGGCTTGTCTGAACGTGACTAAAAGTAAGCATGTATCAAACTTATTCATTTCAACGTTCGTGCCTTTGAAATTAGACTGCAATCAATATTTCGACGATCCCAGTCAAAAGTCTGGTCGCTTTTCCAGTCCAAACTATCCAGCAAACTACCCAGCGCTCAGTTTCTGTAATTGGAGAATTCTAGCCAAAGAAGGAGACAGAATCAAGCTCACATTTGATGACGTGAAAGTGAGTTTTATTCATATGTGTGCGGAACTTGATTTATGAATAAGCGCCAGTAGAGTACGGCTTTACTTTTATGGGAAACCCAGTTGTTGTGTTCCAAGCTCTGGGTTGCCTGATGTTTATGTGTACTCAGACAGAGCTGCGTGATGTCCACTCCCGTCGGACGTTAATAACCGTGTTTTAATAAGGATGTGTCAAAATTTCAAACAGGTCAGACCCATGATACTTAAAAGCAGGTAATTTGGGCAAAGGCGCAAGCCGTACGCTAACAAGGAGGCGGTAAATCATACAGAATGAAGCAGCGGGTTCAGGACGAAAATCAGAATCGCTGGTCGGCGACAGTTACCTGAAGATACCGACCGGAGAAAGTGAATGAATGACGAAAAGGCAAATATTTTGCTCCATGATCAGTCGGAGGGGACCACATTATGGCAGATCAGCAAAATTTACCACTGTTGAGAGTAAAAGGAGTGAATATAACGGGTGTAACCTTACCGGTCAAACAGTACACACGTAGAATAATGACACAGGATAAGCGATGTGTCATAGCGAATCTAACTAAAAATCTCAGGTAGATGAATCTAAAAGATAATTCAGGTGGTTGTGATCAAGCTATTTCATAGCAACATCTGCGACGAATAGCTCATAGATTTGGGAGCAAAATGTTTACAAGCGATGAGCATAACATAAAAGCCACACTATACAATTCCGGTCTCATTCATTTCTTTAAAACGGTATAATATAGCCCCTCTTCATCCACGCATAGAAAAATGATCAACAGTCACGTTTGTTTTTCCAAGTTGAACATCACCCACATTTGATCGCAAAGTTCGCATTCAGATAGACTTTCCAGCCAGCCTCTTTCCAAAAGAAGCACTAGACTCGAGTTTTGCTCTCATTAGAGCTCGTCAGTAGTGCATATCTTTTCCACGACCGGGATTTGAACTCCGGCCATTCCGATCATGAGGCAACCGTGTTGACCGCTGCGCCAATGACCTCACTTTAGGCACGACCGAATTATCAAATCTGAACGCTCAACCACTCTCGCTTGTGACCAACGACCAGGTTGACCAATCGTCTCTAGAGGAGACACAGTAACTGCCCTGTTAACTCCAATCGATAAGCCCGCGATTAGACTTCCGAACGAGCGAAACTCGAGTCTGCTGCTTCCTTTCGAAAGGGGCCGGCTGGAAATTCTATCTGAATGCGAAGTCTGCGATCGAATATGAGTGAAGGTCAACTTGAAAACAAACCAAATCCTCGACTACTCATTAGTAGTCACGTTTGCGTTCTCTGAGATGTCACTGTAAGCTTCCGACCCTCTGGCATCAGACCATAAAAATATACTTTGTGATGTTCTCGGAACAATAGTCGATCCTAAAATCAGCAACCACAAAATTGTCGATAATCCTAAAGGAATCTTTCATAGTTAATTTGAAATAACCATGTAATTACCCCTGTTTAGTCACTGAACGGTGCTTATTCACACGTAGATTATCAGTTTGATAATGCAGTTATTCTACGGTTGCTTTAATCACGATTTATTTGCCCAATGCTCCAATATGTCAGGTGACTTCAAGTAACTTCTTGTTTGCTACAGCGATACATATTGGAAGAGGATGCTCTAACAATCGCGCCTTCCACCTGCCTTAATATCTATGTATAGTTGGTAGTTCGGAAGATTCTCGTCACATGCTCACTTTAACAAACGAAAGTAGGTGTAATCTTTTTTTCAAAGCAAAACGTTTTGTACAGCTACGAGGTTTGTATTATTAGTATGCACAAGAACTATACATAGTCCCGTTTCTCCAGATCACTCAACTACTGGGCATAGTGATAAAATGAACTGCTTTGTAGATTGAACCGGCCGGAAACACTGGACAAGCTCTTGATCAAATTGTGATTTTTGATGGACCCACTTGCAGTTCACCAATTCTACAAATTGTTTCCGGAAACACCACCAGTCGATTAACATCATCCAACAATCACATGGCAGTGATGTTCCTAACCGACAATGCCATTGAACAACAAGGGTTTACCGCGCATTTTACAAGTAAACTCACCTATTCTCAAGTTATAGTATTAGTACTATCCTCTACTTATAATGATTCGATTGCAGTGGATTTGAAGTTATACTTGGTGACAGAATACAGGCTTTTTTTACTGGGCTACCTTATGTATTCTACTTGATTTATTCAAGTAAACATTTTGGTCGTAGCATATGCACTAGAACGTTTATGGACATTCAAGATCAACAGTGTATACAACGATCTAACAAGCCTTTTAAAATTTCCCCCACTTTTATTTTTGTGTTATAGCTGATATATGTGAGTTTTGTATTTTGATCAAAACGAAGCAAGTGCCCATTTTATACATGAGGTCAGCAAATCAGATTTGTGCGGATGAAAACCTAGTGAACGGGCTCAATTTTAACCTTCTGAAATGAAGGCATCTCAAATGTACACGAGGTACATTATAAGATATAAGACAGGTTCACTAATTTGTTGCTTATAAAAGCCATTGTGGGGGAATCGTTGTAGAGGGTTTACGGCAATGAGCATCCAATGCAACATGTTTTGTTAATTGAACCTATTTAATCTTTCCAGTGGTCACATTCTGTTGATCAACTGAATACATTGGAATTGGTGCGTCCTTTTAGACAAAACCACGAAGCGGATACATACTTGATGTCACTCCTGTCCAATTCCCAACAGCAAACGTTGCACTGCTGAAACTGTTCACACCATTTATTGGTACTGTTCTGATCGATCCAATATTTTCAAGTAATCTGCCGATGCGTATTGGTTTGGAATAGTATAAAATCTGTTGATTCCACACGCTCCGTGGTAACCTCTATAGACGTGCTTCAATGCGCCTAAACTCTGTCGCTTGGAAATACAAATCACGACGTTTCTAGTAAATTGCAGGGGTTAGACAAAATATACTGTTTGAAAAGAATAACTTACANGTTGCACTGCTGAAACTGTTCACACCATTTATTGGTACTGTTCTGATCGATCCAATATTTTCAAGTAATCTGCCGATGCGTATTGGTTTGGAATAGTATAAAATCTGTTGATTCCACACGCTCCGTGGTAACCTCTATAGACGTGCTTCAATGCGCCTAAACTCTGTCGCTTGGAAATACAAATCACGACGTTTCTAGTAAATTGCAGGGGTTAGACAAAATATACTGTTTGAAAAGAATAACTTACATACGTTGTGAATATCATCGTAGACTCATGGCTACTTCTGTCTCAAGCACCACGGAGATAAAAGTCGGTCCCGCCTTGTCCGGTTAGTTAATTTTTCTCATAACGGTAGCTTGCCATACACAGGGCTACGTGTTTTAACAATTAAGGATTTTCTGTGTTTGTTCGCCCAAAAGGCATGTGTGTACAACATGTTAATCAAACTCTTATGCCATTTTACTGTAACAACGATGAGTATACTACGAAAATAGGTTAAGTGAACTCTCGCGAATCACTACATGATGCAAAGTGGTCCATATTTCTTGCCATCAGAATGTGGATGTGCACTCTAGTGATAGGTGCGATTGTCCAAAAGGAACCTCCGGGACGACCCTTTTCCTCAAGTTGAGTCATAAAACAACACAACAAATGCTTACAAATTCTCCAGTACATCGACCCTGCCCCAAAATTCAACTTCCAACGACTGTCTAAAATCGTTTAGGTGTACTAATCAGCATCCAGATACAAAGTTGAGATGAGAAACTTTTCAACACACGTTGGTTCGCTATCGCCGCCAAGTGTACTGCATGTCACTTAGCTGATTTACACAAGATAGGCTGGACAGTGTAGTCATGCGAATTCTTTATCCGTGTGTTTGATTCAATCACCCAGTGGGGGAGGTGATTGTTGGGATCTGTTTCTAACGTGACCGGATAGCTCATGTGCGTTAATTTTGGCTTTAGTTTCTCTCCCCGATCCAAAATCGATGATACTTTATGAGTGATATATTAAGCGACAATTCGTTTGAGTCACAGGGTTTGTTGAACTGTCCAGAATAAACAGTGAAATGATCTGGTTAGTTGGTAACTAGCCTCTTCATTATCACACAGTTCATAAGCAAGTCAAATTGACTCTGTGTACAACCATTTGCATGTTTTTATCAGTCCGTATCTCTGAATATCGCGAATGTCCGTTTTGAATGCATCTGTAATTCAGGAATTTGTTTTTATTCTTTAATTGCAGGTGAAGACGAAATTGTAGAAAACTTCAGTAAATTCTGCCTTTTATTCATAATGGAAAGAGTTAATTAACCCGAAATAACTATATCACACAAAATTTTGGATGGTACTAATTACTTAACCGACAGTTCACTAAGCAGATGAGTACTGCTAATAATGTCTCTAATTTTGAACCTTGCGCAACATTATTATAAATATGTACTGGTGACTGGATTGGCGGGCTGCACCATAATTCACACAACCACATGTTTGAAACACGATGTTTTCGGGTATTTCGCTAAGTGAGTGAGGTAGTTTATTGTGACATGCGCTGCTGTTGTTCAAGATCGCCGGATCGTTCAATAAACATACTCCTAGTGTCTGCATAATTATTTATTTTATAATTCCTATGGATCGTTTCGGTTTGTGAAGAGCATTTCATACAATAATTCTGCCCAAGTTGACCATATCGTACATTCACCAAAGTGTACATTTAACCATTCATGTTACTCCGTTGCTTCCCTTACCACTCAGAGAAATATGCTGAACTTTTCATTCTGCATTCCCTCTGACTGTCTTTAAAAGTCTTATGCATCAAATTAATCCCTAATTTGTAGCGTTTTCTCTGCTGATTCGAAATCAACATGAAATGAAGCCAATTTTCGCCAGGATGGCAGTGTCCAGATTATGTTCCGATAATTTTATTAGGAAAAGAGTTGGTCGATGATTTTCTGAAACGGTGTGCTCATTTATGACAAATTCGTCGGGGTGAACTCTATCACTACACTCAGAAGTCAGCAGGAACACAGTGGTATAAAGGAATTTTGAGTGTACATTTGAACTCCACCAAATCTTTATAGACTAAAAGTCGAAACAAATTTAATGATTTCTGCTATTATCAGTTAGACTAGAGATTGCATTTATGAAGTTAATTTTATTGTCTACATGACAGATTTGGTGTAAATTCTTCGGGTAACTGGACAAATTGACACGTTTACACAGGAAATTAGCTGGCCGCTGTTATATTGTCTCACTCAAAATGTTGCTTAAAATGGAATTAATGAGACAGTAGTTAATGTGGTTCTCACGTGGGACCATGGCCTGGAGGCAATTTTTGTTCACGGCGAAAAAACTAGGTTCTTGTTGAACCATGTCCGTTTCCATCCCGAAGAAACGAAGCTTTAAACAACTGCTGCCACCAGGTATATTTGCACGACATAAATTACACGTTTACAAGGGTCACTTGTGTGTGATTGTGTTCAGCACTTTATGATGAACTTAGGACGAGGTGATGTCTTAGGTTTTTCAAAGACATTCATTTGCTTGATAGAGCAGCTGAACAGAGAAAAGATAAACTGAATTCAGCCAAACGATCGGTCTGGTCAAAGGATAACCAACATAGGTGTTTTGCATTCTCCGATTGCTGAAAGACATTCCAAACACGAAAAATCAATCATTTAGTGAATTCTATATTCAGCATTGAACTAACAACTGATGTTATTTGCCGACTGTTTTTACTACTAACCACACTGTTGTTCCTGGAAAAGGTACGGGTTGCGTTACACTTATCCTATTAGAAAACAAATCTTTTGAGTTGTTTACGTAACCACTTGACAGCAAATGACTTGTTGTGCCATGGAACCCTCTTCCGGTTTTTGTGGAAAGGACGCATTTTGTGGTCCAATAACACTATCACCAAACATTCACTCGGTTACCTGTACATCAAACCGTAAGTACCGTAACCCGGTTACTGGCCTAGTATGGTTTACTCCTATATAACTGGTGATATGAAGCGCCAAATGTCAAAACCTAAATGAATATAGAAAGACCGGCAGTGAAGTACATAACTCAATTGTATTCATGCAATTAGTCCACCTTAATTTCATTTTTTAATGCAAGGTGAGCCAATCTGCGGAGGCCATTTGCTTGAGGACGCCGGCAGTTTCGGCACTGCAAATAACACACCGTCTCAAATGTGTATCTGGCAGATTAATGTAAGAAAGGATTCTGCCATCCTCTTGACAATGGAGTCAGTAAATGTAAGTGGTAAAAACTTTGAACGTAATCTCTAACTTCTATAAATTATAGCTAATCATATACGATTGTAACTAGTGGTAATGACGCTAGGCTACAAAACTGACTACACAGCATGTTTTGAGTTTTGCTGAACGAAATGAGATTACTGTTTCAAACTTGAGTGATAATCACGCGAGTATTTCTTTCTTATACGACCCCAACAGTTGCATTCTTCAGACGACTGGTTTCGAGTGTTCGACGGTCCTAATTGCGCGGATACCCCTATCTTAATGGAAATAGGCCCATCGAACGCTACACCAACTCCGCTGAAGTCGATGACAAATGAAATGATTATAGTGACCGTTGGGGGAAGTTTGAGCATGTCATATAGGTCGGGTAAGTTCTCTGTTTTCTAACATTTTCAGGGGCGGTACATTTTCTCATTCATGTCATCTTTTGAAGTTCAGTATATAGTGTATAACAAATCAAACTGTCAACGGTCATTAAAACACACGTGGAAATTTCAGTTGCTCTGTCACTAAAAAGATTTTGGAACATCTGAATTTGTCCACTGATTTTTGTTTGGAATTTCATAAATTTTTCAGTAGGTATTTAGAATTTCAAACAATTTCAAACTATACACAAATTGATTGCAGTTTTCTCATTCATATAGGACTTTAGGTTGACCACTTCTGAAATAAAGCACTAGATTCGAGTTTCAGTGTGACGAAAGCTCATCGGTAGTGCATATTCTCGTCCATACCGGAATTTCCAATCTGGCCGTCGCTCGTACGAATGCGTAGACTGTAATCAAGTGAGGTTGACGTTCAATTTGAAACAAATTGACTCTCCGAATCCCTATTAAAGTTACACCTTAAAGTTGCTCAATGGGGACGAAGTGACCAAACATTCGCTCATCTCAAGTAATTGAGAAAGAACTATAGACAAATAAACGCATCCCTGTGGGTGGAGTTGGTCACACTGGATGATATACTGGTTAATTGTAAGACCTTTAAATGTTACTGGATTTAAAGCACGCAGTGACGATTTCTAGTGAGTTGTGAAGGTACCCTTCCATGCAACTTAGAATTCACTCAAAAGTCATCGCGTCTTATGATTCCGAATTTGGTCCTTATTTACCGCGAAATTATCAGGAAGTCAGTAACCCTGGGAAAGCTGAGACCAACTGTGATCACCAGCCTGTTCTAAATCTCAGTTCAAACATTTCTACGTTGAAGGATATCCGAGAACGAAGTTTATTAAAAAGAACAAATTTATCGTACAGTAAAACACAGTGCAATAAGGAGGCGGGAAATGAAGGTCAACAACAGGAATTATACTGGAAGTGAAAAGAATGCATTTTTTCACTGAATCTTACAGCTTCGTATAACTTTACAAATAATACGAACTGAAACATTAGCCCCACATAATCAGGATAGGTTAAGAAGGTGTCAAGTACAAATATGTCTCTAAGGCAACAACTTAAAAAAAGGCATCAGACTTTCTGACCCACTTCATCAATCGAGCTGATTAGTCGCACAAATCAACTACATCGAACATACCTGGTTCAGTCTTATCAGAAGCCTGGTAGGGTAAACTATGATCCATGTTTAAGTCAGTGCGACTATAAGTTAAAGTTTCAGTGCAACCATCCATTCATCAGGTCCTGAATAGAGGTAACCTCTTGCATACTGAGACCGCGTTTGACATCATTAAGTCGCATTAACTATTACATCCAAAAGCTTGTGTTCGTTAATCGAACATACAGAAGCACTCCGTTTTCGGAACACATCTGTCAAAAACTCGTTGACGCAAACAGACACAATAACTGCACTTTATCCCTGTGCTTATTAGCCAACAAAACACGGATGCTACCACCGCATTGCTGATCACTTGTTACGTAATCAAAATGAGGGCAAACATAGACTAAAGCATTCACCTTGCAGTTATGCCGAACAATAGAAAATTACACTTGTTGAAGCTCCGTCTAGCAAGCATCTGATCTAAGGATATTCACTGAAAATGAATTTATTTTAAGAATGAAGCTGCCTTGTATCTGACTGACTACGGTTTGTACTGGTGTACTGTTTGCGCTTTTGTTTAGACCAGAATGTATTTCTTGATAATTGTCAGCCTCTGGGGTCAATGAACCATCTTAGTGAATATAAAGCATTCATCCGTTATCGAAACTTTAAATCATTAATTCAGGTAGAGATGATTTTGCGCTAAGAAAATTCACTGCTCGTCAGAAGTGTTCAAGACAGGCAACCACATTCTAATGTAATCTTCGTGAACCAAAACAAATTTGGTTCAAAACATTGTCTGAAATGAAGCAACAGCCTATGTCAGTGCAATCGATGTACGTCATACAGTTCAGATTGTGATTCCGAGCTCATGTTTTTGTTTCAGATTTTACTCGTTTCAGCTCAGTCGATGGGACATACACCATTTTTCTGGCAGATAAGGTTGTTTCAGTCTGTTTGTTGGTACGTCGGTTGTAGCTGCCGTTCTGTAGCTGAGCATGATGCCTGATTGATCTGCTAAACACTGAACTGGATTTTATTGAGAGGACAATTGCAGTGAATGTATACGTGTAACCGGCTACCAAATTCTGTGACTTCCAATAAGAAACTCAATATGACACGAATGCGAGCTTGACTTCTCTGCTGAAACCAGCAAACTCATTTGTCGAGAGTCAATTTATGGGAAATACGATGATGTACACAAGTATGTCCATAAGGTTGTCTTCTTACTGAAACTGATAGTCGGATCGTTTACACAAGCACAATTTATGCTTACAGTACATGTCATAAAAACAGAAGTATACAAACGATTCGATTGGGAAAGTTCCGCTTGTTGATGTGGCAGATATGAAAGACATAGACGTGCTGTTCACAACGAACCCAGGACTCAGCTTAAAGAATTCAACCACTGTTCTTTAATACATTTCCAATGACTATCACGCAGTGAAATGTAATCCCTCGCGGTTACTATTAATAAGTGTCCGGTGGGAATTGGTACCATTCTGATCCAATGTATGTGAATAATGTTCATGTCTGCTATCACGGTTTATTAAAGAATTCTGAATTACTCAAAGGTTTTGTTGCATTACAAATCCTACAGGCACAACCATAACTGCGGCTAAACTAGATGCAGTTTTATGAAAGTGTGCATGTACCAAAAACCTCTTATGTGTGAAATTGTAAATTACCTCAAAAAAGGTAGTCAGGAGTGACTAATTCAATCGCTTTCTGAATGTAGCTTATCTTATTTCGCGTAACGAGTCGATTCATTCATTTAACATTTACCGCTTGTTTTACAGTTTATGTACAAGACAACTCCACGGAGCCATTCATCGGTAAGACTATCTCTCGGAACATGAGTTAAATATTTACATCACTCTGTAGTAGTGCAGTGATTAGACTTAATTAATCGCAGTGTCAGTAGACGCTTGCTACAGACTTGTTGTGAAATGTACATTCCGCAAAGCCCACTATCAGATCTTCGTTTGGGTTTCAGGGGGTTAATTTGAACCAGGCCCTAAACTGGAGTTCTCTTGGTAAGGGCTGCATTGTTTATACACCTGGCTACTGGTCAGTCAAGGAATGACCATTGAAGAAGTTCGCAAACATGTTTTTTCGACATCCATTTCTCAGGTTGTAGGCAGTCAACAACAACCTGCTGACACCTTCACGGATTACGGTCGTACTATCACAAAAACCAATGTGGTAATGTCTTCTGCTCTCCACTCATAGAAGGTGCTTACTGGGACTAGTTTAATTTTAGTTTGAGCTTAAATGCATACCTAAGGACGCAGGACTCAGACTATGTTCAGTGTGAAAGTCATTAGCCAAGTCACTCTGATTTCAAGTCTAAGTGGACATGCCATCGTGACTAGTTCACAGTGGCTATGGGCAAAGTCGTTCAAAATTCAGTTAATGTTATTAATCTTTGATCTGAATCCTCTGAGTCACAATTCTACCCAGATTATCATTGCACGCAGTAGACATCAATCGTTTGGCTACAGACACAATTCTCAAGCGGTTGGTTTACCAGCCTTTGTGAATATCGTGTGCTCAGGACTCATTCAATGAACTGGGCTGGGACCTGCTCACACTAAATCATATTGAGTAGACCGGAGTCAATCACAGTGAAATGATTTATGTAACTCACTTTCACCCTTCAGTTTACCGTGAAGCGTTCTGTGTGTAGCGCAGGACTCTGAACACGCGTTGATGACGCCTGAAATGAACATCATCCACTACATAGAACTAGAATTTCGCAATCAACGAACCTCATTGATTATCTGCCTCCGCGGTTAACCTGTGAGCATTGCTGTTACGTAAAAAGGTTCCAACCCCAAATGTCCGCTTACTTGTTTCTTTCTTTGTTGGTTGGTCAATGATTGTGAACTAAAAGTGACGAAATCTGAGCTAAAAAGAACTTCGTGGAAGGTTCCGGTGTGTACATATACCAAAATCAACACTAGGACACACTTAAAAACAAGGCTCCCTTTTTGTCTGGTCGTTAGTAGAGGGAGTGAGCAAAGTAAGCTGCCAAGAGACTTGCAAGGCAGCTGTCTCACAAATGAGCTCAGTAAAGCTCTGCAAACCTTCCGCGATTCATCCGTGTTAACTGAGTTCCAGCAAGTCACTACCACAACCAACTCAGCCATCACATTTGGTATGTCTATTGCATTCTACCTCTTCATGAATTTACCCTTGAATCAACAATCTCCGTCTATTGTGAAAAAGACTGTCAAGGATCATCAGGTTAGATCCAATTTTTGTTAACCCTAATCAATTCACTACTCTAAATTTCGTGTAATGTATTGGTAGTCTGGCGTTAGCCTAATTGTTCCTCAAGTGGCCGTCGTTTTTTCGCACCTTCGATATCTGTCATGCCTCCGACAAAATTTGAGCAAAACATGTTTCACCCTGTTCGTTCATCAGAGTGGAATGCGATAGTAAACACGTTAGAAAAGGGTTCACAGTGGAACGCATCACAACTGTTTCCCAACCTAACTGAAATTACGTTTGCACCATTTCCTTAGGCCGTACAATTTCCAGTCAGATTTTTGCTAGTCCCGAATATCATGTGTATATAAACATCGTTACTTTCGTCGCCCTAGTTGAGCTCTAAGTGGTACACAAGGAGGATAAATATGCCTGTACACCTTAGCGTGTAACGGTCGGTGCAAACTCTAACTGGTCATGTTTTGTTAAGGTCTGCGCAGAATTACATTGAAAACTCGGAAATCCTCAATAACTAAAGAACAAATATTGCGCATAACAGGATCTGCAGTTTAACAAAACACTAGGTACAACAGGTCACGTATGACCTGACGTTGTGCATAAGCTTAATGGAACGAATAATCAGTAGAATGTGCACACGCATATCGAGGTCGTAGATCTTAAGTCTACTTGACACAATTTGGTGATCTTGGTCATGACCTCGACTAGAATTCCGGTCACGCTTTCGTCGGGCAACCATGTTAACTACTTCACCAGTGACCTCACAATAGACTCGACTGAATTAACGTGTGCAAGTACTACATGTACACAGTTTGTTGGACTTTAAATTTTATTTTGGACACATGAACCACGATGAAGATATCACTTAGGGACGCAAATTGTACAAATTAATTATCATGAGGGCAGACATAGGGAATTCAACCATTTTTATGTCACTGCTTCATTTGTAGACTGCTCGGAGCATATAACATTCGAAACCAAAAACTGCTTCATGAGCCCGAATTTTCCACTGGAATATCCACCGTACACATTTTGTAACTGGCAGCTTACAGGACCCGTGGGCCAAAGGATCCTTTTCCAAATGTATCCGTTCGATGTAGGTTAACGTATGTACAGCAATCTCCATAACCGCAAACATTTCAAATTGTTGAATTACCTTCGTTGGTCTTCGAATCAGCGGCAAGAGTCGTATGCCATTACAACCATTTGGTCAACCGACTGATCTACTCTGACAGCTGAACATCCACACTGTCCCGTCATTCCAACACACTGTTTGTTCACTGATCAAAGTACGGCTGGTTAACTTCCGTTTCGATGCATTCTGTGAAGTCCCATCCGTGTAAACTTCTGCACTAATGAACTTATTCACTGTAATGCACTGAATCAGGTGCCCAAACCAACTGAGGTTTGTGACTTTTCTGCTCCGAAGGAGACGTTGAAATGCAACTGACACAGAGCAAAAAGATCTTATGCTGAACCTTCTCTGACTCGGGTCTTATTTGGAACAATCTTCTATATAGTACAATAAAATGGGGCTTTCAGGTGATATGTAGATAGCATGATCACCCCAAGACATGAAAGTGAGCATGAATAATAGTCATTATGGGCACAGATGTTCAAGGTGACAGATTTTGAATCGACTACTGCTTACAGCTCACATACAAGTGGAAAAAACGCATAGAAAGAATCCGTGATGATAAAATATTTTTGTAAAACAAACTATTCCAGAGTTCGGAAACGTTGCTTACACGATTTGTCAAACAGCTGATTCGAATGCTTCAGAAGAAATAAACAGAACTGATTAGAAAACATCCTTTCCACGGTTGGGATTTGAACTCCGGCCATTCCAATCATGAGGCAACTGTGTTGACCACTGCGCCATTGACCTCACATTAGGCACGATCGAATTAGCAAATCTGAACGCTCAACCACTCTAGCTTGTGAGCAATGATCAGGTTGCCCGATCGTCTCGAGAGGAGACACAGTAACTGTTCTGTTAACTCCAATCGATAACCCCGCGATTAGGACATCCGAGATAGGTCGAGATCACTGAACTCATTAAAGCTGCAAGGTGATATTTTAGATTACTGATGAGTAGTCGAGGACTTGTGAGTGATGGTCAACTTGAAATTAAAGCAAATCCCCGACTATTCATCAGTGATTAGAAAACACTTGGAAAACTGTGATGAGGAGCGTATATGTACATCCTTGAAAAGCTAGTTGTGGAATAGCTACCCACTTGTACGTGTCAACGCAAATGCATGAGACTGTCAACACAGGTGTGATTCCGCGATCAGTATTGTTATCACGACAGTAGAAATGAAAACAATAAAGCTTTCTAATTATGAGCCGTGACGAATAGGCTCGATTTAGGGATGAAGAAGCAAACGGGTGGACAAGTATTAAAAAATTGCCCATGAGGTTTTCATCGAAATCAGTCAAATCAACAACACTACCATCGGTACGAATGCTATCAGCAACATTGTTGTCGTCAACCTGCACGATCAATACCGCCCACCATGATAAAGTAATCATCGTCCGTCTCATCAGTAACACCATCGCAATCACTTCCATAATACTTTCCATCATGCCTACGACGACAATCTAAGTAATATAAAGCCAACCCGATTCAACTTGTATTTTGGTGTTGAAAATATTGGTCACACATTTCAATCTGTCTTTACTGGTAACGCATCAAACGAGTTTCTTGTTGACTATTTGAAAAACAATGATCCGTGAAACTGGTATAAATCTGATCGCCAGTTAACACTACCAATTCTTCTGAACCGTCTTTGGTTCATCCAAGTGTGTGTGACTATTATGTCCAGACTACATGGAACGTTAACGCGAGTGTTCTTCCGACATGATGGAAAGTTATCAGAAGCAGACGTCGTTTACAGTTCTCAAAAAAGACGTATATTTAGATGTAACTTGTGATATATAACTCTTCAGAAACCGTGACAACTACTGAATATCTGTAATAGAGTAATACAATTCAATCATTGAATGTTCTTATTGAATGAGTAAGAATAGAACTTTGCAAAGTATTACGAACTGTATAAATGTCGGTTTGCAATTCTGACAAAGGTTGAACTTGCCAGTCAACAAGGAAGGTTCTACGATTCACTCATACTGTTTGACGGACCTTCTTGCACATACCCGGTTGTACAGAAATTTGCCGGAAGCGGTTTTATGGAGTTTGTAACGGCCAGCAATGAAGTAACCGCTATGTTCATCACAGACAACTCACTTAGCTACACAGGCTTCCACGCACAGTTTGAAGCAAGTGAGTACGAATTTATTCATATGCAAATTTGTTCCGGTGTACTGATCAATTTCAGATTTGTGATTTCCTAAATATATCTTCATACTCAAAGTTTACCTGCACTGGGACGTAGATGATCATATGAATTCCCATTATCGGTGTAAACTAATATGAAAAACCTGACAGTTAGCAAACGGTGCTAGGTGATTCGCCTCGCGAACAAGTGTTGAAAGTTATATAACACTTTTATGACGAGGCAATCTGAACTAGGAGGTGATTCACGGTTGGCGGCATCCGATTCGGATTAGCCTGTCACAGTGACCGAAGCCAAAGGACGCCTGCTCTTAGCCATCACTGCAATTGGCATGCGCTGCATCAATTGCAGTTCCACCAACACACCACGTATCTAGTGTAACCTCGAAGGAATAAGACCGGGAGGTGTGCTAGTGGGGCCTTTGTGTCCAGCCGGCCAATGCTGGTTAGCCACCTGATTAGCTAATGAGGAAATGAAACTCTTATCTCTCTGAAACTAAACAGAGAGGCCGCAATGACGAGACCTACATTGAGAAGAAAGATTTTTGAAGTGTAATACAAGAAGCGTTGCAGTATAGGAGTGCAGGTTAGTGCATCCCAGAGAAAATATGGATGAAAAGCAAATTTCTCACTGGACTATGAAAAGCCAGGCAGACCATTCATCATACAACACACCAACAAAGCCGGAGAAAAGAATGGTGAGACAAGTCACACAGTGAAATTCAAGAACATTGTATTAGGAGCCCAATTTCTCGTTCACTGGACCATCAAATCTAACCAACAGTGAGATCTACAGAAGGGTGTTCAGTTCATCAAAACGTAAGGGATAAGTACGGACCAGCTGGTTAACAGTTTGTTGTGACGGTTGTGGGAACGCGGAACAAAAGTGGATATTATATTACCTTGGGCATGCTTGGACTCCCGGATTGAGAAATTCTCTTGCTGAACTATACACTATTAAGAATGTCATTTACACAGAAAGAAGGAAAATCTACTAAAAAGCGGCTTAAACACATGTCTTTCGGGTGTTCGGAGAGGGCTCATGCGAAGTGAAAGGAATAGCTTCGTGGAGATAACCGTTCTAAAGGATCTTCCATCTGGCAGATTCCTGCGAAAAATCTACTCAATAATGCGAGATGAATATTTACCGGAACGAAATGGAACACAATAAATCGGCTATATCAGGAATGCAGAATTCTTGGAAGTGAAACACTCGACAAAAACCAGAGTGTAAACGCCTACCAAGAATTTTTCAGTTTTCGAAAATCAACTCGGCCGTGTTCGAACCACTCATGCCCAGTTTCTTAATTTTTCGACCGACGCTGAACCCCGGTGTAGATTATGTGATTAATACAGCAATAAAATACAGTGACAGACAGCTAATAAGTCAATGGTGGAAAACAGTTTCTCGGGGTGATTTATCGCTTTTAACATGTTTGCATGAATCCCACGCGCATGTTCTCTCGGATCAAAATAGAACAAAACGTTTCGCCAAAGTTTTATGCAGTGTGACCGGACGGTATCGAACACAGATTTGTTATGCTAATCTTTTAATAGATTCCGGAGAGTCATCTTTTCTCAAGGCACAGGTTACCACCTAACTTAATCTACAAACCACCACTCTATGAACAATAAATGCTTGTGTTTTATTAAACGGACTTTATTCCACATAAGAGTATTACATATGTAAGTTAACAAATGTTGACCTACCTGGTGTAGACCAGTTTGGTTGAAAATCATTTGCAAGAAATGTAGTACCGTCACACTACCGTCAGCAACCCATTCGAGTTGATCGACGAATGTGTCCTCATTTAACGTAACGCAGTTCGTCATTTTGTAATGGTTGTCACTCAGTGCTGTAAATTTTTGATGTCAGCCCCGTCTCATCTAACCAGGTTTCTTTTTTAAAAGCCCAGGATAATATGAGCGGCGTCCCAAGGCGTATTTATTTGAGCGCCCTTCCGTGAAAGTGGTTATACTTTATTCGAATCAATCCGTTTTTTTACAGGAAATTGAAATTCAAAGTTATATCGATCACATTAATAATGTCTGAATGGTCGATTTTCAACCATCAATGATGAAATTCATTTTATCGAAAGAAATGTTTGTAATTCATTACTAAACATCACAGCAAATATACAACAAACAACATCGCCACGTGAGTTAATTTGTCGCTGTGTTTACCAAGGACTAATGTGAAATTTTGTTTGAGTGTCTCATTACTAGTGTATTTCGGTAACTTTGGTCACCGTCAAGTGTTGGTGCAAGTTAGGGATACCGTAAAAATTATCGACGTTGCAAACAATTCATCTGCATATAAGATTAAACATAATATGGGCTTGATTATCCCCAGTCGATATCTAGTTAACAGCTTTTCGGGAAAACCCATGGGAATTAACCGCTACAGCTGGCAAGTTACTTATAACCACATTGTTCGCCTTCTGCGAATAGTGTGATCCACCCGACACATGTAGTTCTGCAAGTACAAACATCCTACGCTGGTCAATTTTTACGAGTCAAAACTAAAGCCTAAAGAGTTAATGTTTAGATTCAGTGCGAACCAAAAATATCCGTCATCATCAGCGACACACTACCGTAGAAGAGGAGATGACAGCCTACATGATGCTGACTAGTGAATAAAACGTTATATCCTCCAACGGACACCTCATATTCATTTCTCAGCAATAAAACAGATAGGATGCAATTGGAATGCCGTTGATTCTCCTCGTGTTTGCTGATTTTTGTGGCACTTACATGATAATTTAGGTCACAGTTTGTCAAAACCATTTGGTAACATCAGTGCACTGTGCAAACGCAATCGAGCTTTAATCAGGCATCTTACAATGCGAAGTAGTCAGAATATGTTGAGAATAAAGCCGTGCTCGGTTCAAATCAACAGGGGCATAACCGGTAACAAATAATCCGCCGGACACGTAAAAAGCTAGGCCGGTCGTCCACAGAACTGGTTTAACATAATTTACAGAAATCGTGTATTCTGTTGTATGAAAAAGTCAGTTGTGACCGATGCTCCACCTACTAAAGTAAACTATTCGCCAGTAAACGTAATTTTGGCTTAGGGAGCTGAGACAGAACTGAGCAGAAAACTGCATTCTATAACAGTGTGAATGTGATGGATCAAGGAACGCATTACACTGAATAATGAGTACCCCAGATTCTATATAGTTAGTCTGTTCGCAATTCGAGTGCGCAGTGGACAGGAAAGGACTTATCGACAGCGTATAGCAACAATTGCTTAGTCCGAGTTTGGTGTTTGGTAGAAAAATACCAGCCTTAATTATGCCTATGACTAACAATTAAAAAGCTTAATCAGTCCAACAGTTTTTTTCTCAAGTTGACCGTNATGTGATGGATCAAGGAACGCATTACACTGAATAATGAGTACCCCAGATTCTATATAGTTAGTCTGTTCGCAATTCGAGTGCGCAGTGGACAGGAAAGGACTTATCGACAGCGTATACACTAGACTCAAGTTTCGCTTCCATTAGATGTCGTCTCCAGCTGCGCATATCCTTACCACGGCTGGGATTTGAACTCCGGCCACAGTAACTGTCCTGTTAACTCTAATCGATAAACCCGCGATTAGGACTTCCAAAACAAGTCAAAATCTCCGATCTCATTAAACCTGCAAGACGATATTGCTCACAAGCTAGAGTGGTTGAGCGTGCAGATCTGATAGTTCGGTCGTGCCTAATGTGAGGTCAATAGCGCAGTGGTCAACACGGTTGCCTCATGATTGGAATGTCCGGAGTTCAAATCCCGGCCGTGGCAAGGATATGCACTACTGACGAGCTCTAATGAGAGCGAAATTCGAGTCTAGTGCTTCTTTTGGAAAGAGGCTGGCTGGAAAGTCTATCTGAATGCGAACGTTGCGATCAAATATGAGTGGTGGTCAACCTGAAAACAAACAAAATCCCCGACTACTTAACAATTTTTATTGATTGGGTTATATTTAGATGAACTCGTTGGTCCAGATAGACACCTTCAGTGATAGCTAATTTTTCGAGTGACCGAACGTTTGTTAGAACATCTTATACATTTCTTGAAATAGAGATTTAAATTCATAGTATCTACGGACTTCAAGTGTATGTCGAGAAAAGGCTGTGGCACATAATTATCTGTCTTATCAGGATTACGTATAAATTTATTTAAGGTCACCATGAGGAATGATTTTTCAGTGTTCTGATTCATGAAACACTAACTTAAATCAAGGTGACCGATAGCTTTTTGTCCATCAACAGAGTTAACTCAGTGCGGAGGTCAGATGACCAACGACTCAGGAGTGATCACAAGTGCGGGAATCGAACCCTATCAACTTTGCGTTTGGAAGATCACAGTTGAAAGTGATAAGCGCATAATATTGATGGTCGAATCAGTTGACGTAAGTGACATACTGTTTATGATGATGCATGAACTGTATGTGATAAGGTGTCGTTTAGTAATAGTACCGCCATCAAGCTGTACCATAATTAGTCCAGTTTTTGAGCCGTTACGCCATGGTAAGAATACACAGTTGTTCATTAAAGTACAATTTCTGTCAAGTATTTTTATGTACCTTCCAGGTTGCCTTTGCTTATGTTACAACCAATAAATATGTGAATGGTGGTTTGCGTCCGACTTTAATTACAAATATAACCAGTTGGTATAAATGGAGCGCAGTTGGTATTTGTTGGCACAGTTTCCACTAAGGTACAATGTTCATTGAGTCCTTTTAAAAAACCACTCAGTTGTCTTTCTCCTGACTTGGACATCACTGTTAATGCTTATCCGTATTATACTCGGCTGCAATATATAGAGTCGCTTGGATGAACGAAAAACTTGTCAACCGTTGAATTGTCAAACTAACATTTGCCAACTAGAAGTCATTAGATCAAAAGCTTCACCACATTTTTTGTGCCTCACTCCTCTTTTGTTTGCTATGAACAAAAACATACGAAGTAAATGACTTGGTAAATACATGCAATTATTCCTTCAACTAGATATGCCGGTCATTTTGAAACCACAACCTGTGAAGAAGCTGTATGTAGACCAGAATTCAACCTCGGGATAAAGCAATATTGATGAAAGCTAAAACAAAAGGATAAGTTTAGACTGGTGACTCATTTAAAAGAAGACCTAACACTATATCTGCATACTAGCACCCCATTTGAATTCGTTCAGTGCTGGATGCATGTAAACCGAACATCCTGACCGTTAAACATCAGTGATGTTATGCCGTTTCACTTACTGACTTGAACTAAAGCGGCAAGTGATTGTGCCCATGTCTATCACTGAAAAACTTGTTGCGCACTAGACGGAAATATTGCGTCCTACAAAAAACTGAAAACGCGCAAAGTTACGGTTAATGCTCAGTCACACACCAAGTTATAAGTTATTATGACATCCACATTTCTTTCAGAGTTAGGCAATCGCCTTTCTGATATAACTGCTGCTCTCTAATGTACAGAGAAATAGCACAAATAGATCATTTAAAAAACTGACGAGGTTTAACAGATTTATTGAACTTTGATATGTATGTATAGCAGACTCCACTGGAATGTAATTAGTTGGGAGTGTTGTTTTTCATTCCTCTAACACTATTGACAACATAGTGGAACGCTTTTTTACTCTGGTTGCTTCATTCTCATCTGGAAACAGCCTTCTCTGCAGCTGCAGGGCTAAAATATTCATATATGTATATACCTGTTCACCGAGTGTGATGCAGTGTATTATCCATAAGGGGCCATTAGTTGGCCAGCCCCTCACGTGGTAGCCGTGAAGCGGGAACGGCAGTTTAATCGGTTTAGTCAGGTCTGTGATCATAGCCTACTAATAAAAGTTGAAAATTGCAACCGAAAAATCTCAGCAATCTGTAGATGTCAGAAACTAAACTGTGTTCATCATTCAAAACAAAGCCATGAGCTAATAACGTCCTCATGTTCTACGATCATACCATTAGCGCGTAAAATAATCGCAAGACTTCCAACTAGCCTATGCGCATCATTGGATACTATACGCTTCCATACCTATACAGTTCAGGACTATTTGTTTCAGACTACCATGGGGTGAGGGAGAACGTGTGTATCACTAGCTACTCAACCCAGATTCCTTCGGATGTTTCTTGAGAAGACTCAGAGTGTAAACCTATTTTAATATTGATAAACGCAATGTTATACTAGACGCCTGCTGGTAAGCTGTTGCCTCCGTTGTAGCGCTATTCCACAGTTGTCCACCCTTGGACGTCATTCTTTAAGGAAATACGCATAAAACGGTTTGTCGATCAGGACTGCTGTTTCTCGCAAGCTGAAATTAACTGACTGGAACTTTAATGTCTTACAAGTTTTGAAATCATTCACTTCAGCATGTCTTGTTCGGGTGGAATGGAAAATAGAACCGACTGAGTGGTTGTTTTGTCTGGAATCACAGAGAAATCTAATCTGCCACATTCAACGAATCATCCGTAAAAGAATGCACATACTATCTTACGCACTTTTCAAAAATGACTGGCTTCTGATAAGGCTGGCGTGACACAGATGTAACAGGGTCACAAGGGTGGTGTTATAACTAACGTAGGGTGCGTGCATTCTGACTTACAATCAAAAGTTCCAATTTTTGTTACAATGGTAAATGTCTGACAAAAATTAATCTATTTAGCTACCTACTATGGTGGACTGGTATCGTGTACTGGACGGCGATGATTGCCTTGGAAAACCCATTATATACGCACGAGGTGTTACCACTGAGAAACCACCTCCAGTGAAGTCCACTCACAATACCGTTGTGTTTGTGACTTTTGGTGGAAAGGTGAAAATTAATTATACCTCAGGTAAGAAACTGACAAAGGTAATTAAACCAGTATGCTTCATTTTACTTTCGCATTTCTACCTTTTAAACGTCTACTCAAAAAAATCAGAAAAGAGATAGACATGACTGGTGGTTCCCTTTTCGAACTTGACTGTTTCAGTGCTCAGAACCAAAGAACGACTGTAGCTTATGCAAAACAATTTGTGGTAGCAATCGCACATTAACCAGAAAAGATGAGACCCAGAGTCGTGTGTCTTGAACTATTTGCGATTCGGACTGCAAATTCTGGTCACCGAGATAGTAGGCTCTTGTGAAAGCGTGACTCTTCTCACTTCCGAATGAGAAGTAAAGGCTCTATTGGGAGCCACATATACACCTGATGTCAACACCCAACCGATTTTTTCATGTTTTAATGAGCATCTGTTGAAATGCTAGATACGCAACTATCACCAATAAGGACCGACAGAAAAAATGGGACGGTTGCAGAGATTGAGAATTATTCAGTGCGTAAGAAATACTTAATCATAGGTATACAATATTAAAAGTTACACAACCATCACACCCGGTACCATTTCATAGGCTCTGAATAGACTCAATTTCAACCATTCACTATATTTAATCCCTCAGCTTGTTGCTTGTGGTGTGGAATATTGTTAGATGTAAGCGTAGACGGTTAGCATATTTTAACACCTACAAAAACCAATAAATAATTGGTTCGTGGTTTTCACTCACTTATTCACAATGAACTCCATAGTGGTCATGTTTTGGTTTTAGATTAGTCTCGTTTGACCTAAATCCACGCATTCCCGACAGCCACTTATCACCAACACAATCTCCAGGGAGATTGGTTTGATGACCTCTGTCAATTATTAATTTGGCGCACCTTCGGGGAAGCTGACGGCGCCAAACATTCTCATGTATTTGGCGTGTTCTGTTCATAACGCACTCATGCCTTTGTGGAGACAACTATTCAGTGTGAATTCACTAACGTTTCCGAATACACCCAGTCTATTAATGAACCACATATCTAGGGCAATCAATGAGTAGTATATTTGAAGACGTTATGTTTTGTAAAAGTATCGTCATGACTGCAATAAGTGGTAATTTTTTTGAGGAAATTATTCCAACCAAATGGATTTGCAGCCGTAGTAAAGCGTTATCAAAGTTGTGGGATTTTCCTTTTAAAACCAAACATGTCTTGGTACAAAATCTGCAGGCGTGAAGCAGGTAATTTGCCTTTTGTTCTAAAGTAGACTATTTTAAGGTGGCAACAAGCAGCAAATATTTTCTGCACATTCAGTTCCATATTGTCACTCATGAAGAAGAGTTTCAATTTCATACAGCCTTCATCTATGACCTGGAGAATACAATCCTTCATATCCTTTGTAGAACACCTATGCCAATTAGAACAAGTTGGAAGCAAAAGCTTTTAGTAATTCACGCATTCATAAGTGGTCCACATGAGAGGTGCGGCTCACTGACGTTAACAAACTAGTTTTGATCAAGGTAAATTCCTCAGCACCTGAGCCCGTACTTGCGGTACTCTTCGTCTTCTGCTCTTGCGAACGGTCAATGCTCTGCGGGGGAACACAGAAACCGTAGTGGCCTGTACTTCACTGGAGGACTTCCAACTAAATTTGAATAATTTAAACTTCATTTATCCATTGAAACGACCCATTAAAACGCTTCTGAGTGGCACCTAAGAAAGTCCATCAGCTTAGCATGCTTCCTGGTATTCCACATACTTTGTTCCACCTCGGTAAATTCGGACAATTTCTTCAACCAGCGTTCGCACTTTCTGTTCGTGATGTTCGTCAGTAGATAACAGCTTTGTATCACATCCTAGTGAGTAGCGTGCTGTGTTCTTCAGCTTTGTGACGATGTTCATGAATTGTGCTGTTCAATCTTAAGAAACGGTGTGTTCGACACAGTCGGGTTCATGTCAGTTTACTAAGGTTGATGGCTTCTGCAGCGACAGACCGTATACACCAGTCTGATGGTTGATTTTGGTCTTTCCAACCTTGGACTGATGTGTCCTACTGATATAAGAATTACTCTCTAATCGGCCGACATGTTCTGCTACCAGCTACTGGTCGTCCTAACGCTGGGTGTAGATAGAGGGTATCACTTTACATTCACTGGGGAAGGTACAAGCTGACCACGCAGTTACGGTCTACTGTCATTCATGTACACACCCAAGAACAATGCTGAGCTCGCTTGGGCTTATTGCAATGTAGACAACCGAGGGATATTTATCGGACTGTCTCACTTGTTGGAGACAAAGTTTCACTTGCCAGTACCCGCTACATAGAGAGGCACCGTAGAATAGCCGCAAACAAAAGTTAACAAGAAGTCGATTACATCTGAAATTTGGTAAAACTGTTCCCATTCAATAACTCAGACCGTAACTACTTTTCCGTGGACTGAACCAGACGCTGACTTCAAAAGTAGAGATGTCATCAGATCATTCCATCAGACACACCACTGAAAGTTGGCATCGTTGTTATCACCATACATTCGATTCCTTTTACGGTAGCATTATTTTACTGATGAGCGAGCAGCATGGTCACAGGCATTGAACTTTGACACGAGGAAACTCTTTCATGTCTTATGACTCAAATCTGAACATACGACTCTACCTTGTATCTCCCCTACAAAAATGAACAAGCAACATTGTGAATGTAATTAACAACATGTTAGAAATTCTCTAACTTTTGAGAAGGCCTATTAAAATCGAAACGGAGTTCAAGAGTATATTTAGTCATTCTTTCATAAGGAAAACGAAAGCAATTCACTTGGTAGAGCAGCCAATTTCTAACACTCGGATTGCATTGTTTTAGCTAGAGATGTTACACACTTTCATGAAATAGAATGATAGAGAGTTACAGTAAGTGCTGGAAATCGCGTTTACCGACCTCAGCGTATTTGCACACTCTCCACTTGATAAATAATTGGAAAGACACTCTTTCTTTTTGAAGTTATGCTCGACTAACCTACAGGGGATCCAAAGTTCCCAAATAATGCGACAAGATTTAGACCGCAACTCGGGTGGTTGAGATATATTGCATGTTGAAACATGAAGTCAACATTGTTCTTCTGTTCACTCGTGCTGTGAACTTGCCTCGAGGAACCGATCCGTTACCATTCGGAACACCGTTAAATAGTCTATTCTTTGAGGTCTTTGCCGATAGCACGCAATCAGAGTTCTGATTCAGTCTTATCTGTATCACCAAACTAAATTGTACACTACTTGAAACAATCAGACTCTGTCTTGCTACTACTAGCCGCGTATGATATGGGTGTTTTTCATGTCACCATTTTGAGAAGCACTGTGGGTAGATTTGTCTACTGATCGAAAATAGATAAAACATCAAAGCACTTTCTATAAGACAGTATGCTTTGATGCTTCTCCTGTTGATTGGGCTTCGTGTTTTTATATAAATTGCACATCATTCACATGTGATCGCAACCAACACAGACAGATAGACTTTCCAGCCAGCGTCTTCCAAAACCAAGCTCTACACTCGAGTTCCGCTCTCGTTAGAGCTCGTCAGTAATGTGTATCCTTTCACTTGTAGGCACTGAAACTCCGGCCACGGTTGGTTTCCTGAGATAACCATCTCGACGGCTGCTCCGCTGACCTCACAATAGTTCGTTTTATCAGTCGAAGCTTGTGTTCGTTAAGATGAGCAATTCTTTCCTTGTTTGTATAATTAGCTGTGGACCTCAGTAGCACTGGTACACTGGTGTTGACACCCCTGTGATGAAAGTTCTCTGTCCCACTTAGATGGCTGACCTCATTTACTGCAGGCTTAACAACAATGAAACCAATCATCGTGCGCCAGGGTAGTAGCAGTGTCGATGACGAACCAATTTATTGAACAGGATTGGTTCACTCAGGCTCGACAGCCATTGGCTAGGCATAAATTACCGCACCGCTTATGCATAATGAAATTTTCAAGTTAACCATCACTCACATTTGATCGCAGCGTTCGCATTCACATAGACTTTCCAGCCAGCCTCTTTCGATAAGAAGCACTAGACTCGAGTTTCGCTCTCATTAGAGCTCGTCAGTAGTGCACATTCTTGCCACGGCCGGGATTTGAACTCCGGACATTCCAATCATGAGGTAACCGTTTTAACCACTGTGCCATTGACCTCACATTAGGCACGACCGAATCATCAAATCTGAACGCTCAACCACTCTCGCTTGTGAGCAACGATCAGGTTGCCCGTTCGTCTCGAGATTGTACATATAGCGGGGGCCGGAATATGGGAACATACTGCAGTGTGCTAGTATTTGACCGCGGATAAATGTAAATGGGATTTTTCAAAACAAATTGTTAGAATATTTCGAAACATGAGACTTTTGACTAATACGATCTATAAGGTGGTCGGCTGTAAGTCTTAATAGGTCAAAGATCAGAGAAAGCGTATGGTGGTGTTGACAACCTTTTCGCGCAATTTTAGCTATACAAGAAGTAGCGATATCGTTTGCACTAAAATGTGTTTACTCAATTGCGCTCAATTTAAATTTCGACCGGCACGCCCTTTGTTTCATGGATTGTGACCTTATCGTATGCCAAGTCTATTGTTGATAAATACTCCGTATAGCAGGTGTAATCTGTGGCTAGCTAAACCTCTCATACTGATTGAGTAGCACGCCTTACTTTTGGTGGTGTTGCTCCGTACCCATTTGTCCCATATGTGCAAGATTGAAAAAATGTGCACTCAACTGTGCTGTCCGTGGGTCCCGCAGTTTCCGAATACGTGCAACAATGTGCTCAGTTGCATTCACCGTTAAACACCAAAGATAACAGGGTTGATCCAAGAGGGGCTATCTCATGTACTTCATTCTTCTTGAGGCTCGTGTGTCACGGTATTCATAACAACTTCCCATTCTTTCTGATGACATATACGACATATTTATCAACTTCGGCAAACTGATTCTCTGATGTTGACATTTCTATTTATTTCCATCAGTTACCATTATAAGTGCACGTTTCGTAAAATTGACAGATTTCACGTTGACGACTAATGCGATTGAATCGGGGTGTTAATATCTCGCAACATATGTCATATCTGTTTTGACTAAGTGTGTAAAAGGAATTTAGTGTTTTCGAAACTGGCTGCATCAGTTAACTAAGCAGATTTGGTGATGAACCCCAGTGGTTACTTAAATAGTGGTGTTTTACACTTCAAAACAGAAGGCAGAACCAGTAGTATTTAAAAACAGGTCGTCACTTGGGACTGAACTCCACTCTTCCTTTTGTTGTGTACGCATTCCTACGAAAGTGTGACAAAATTCCGTTTCAGTCACAGATCAAGGTTACAATTTTAGATGAACGCCAGAAGCATAACACAGCCCAAAAAACGAGACGAACACTCCGATTTATTCACAATCCTTCCGCATATATTTAAAAAGACGTCAAAAGATTTATTAGTGCCAAGTGAAACGGAAGAATGTGGAGCCACGGAGGCGCGGTACTGCATGAAATTCCATTTGGACCACACAGTTGGACGCAGTATGCCAATCGGATCACACCGTTTGAAGAACGAACGGCGCATTCAGAAAATTTAGGACCACTGCCGGATGAGCTGCTGGACACAGCCAAGAGGCGCGCCAGAGATGCAGAGCGTTGAGGTTCCGGAGATTTCACTAAAACGTCTCCAAAACTTAGATTATTAGGCCGAACCCGGACCGCTGTAACCTTGCTCCAGATAAATTCTCATTCACTTACCGACGATCAACAAGCTCAAGGGAGAGACGTTAGGAACCCTATCTCCCAACGAAACAACCAGGAGGCATCACGCCATGGAGGTTGGTCAACCCAGTCAGGATGGAGTGATCGTGGATGGTGGTATGGTTCCACTCAGTCAATCAGTTCGCGCCTGTAGAGTCGAACGCCTGTGAGCTACCTGGACTCTATTCCCGCGTCTGTTTTCGATGCCCTCTGCAACGTGATTTGTTTTAACGCTTTGATTACCGTGTACGAGCGTCTTATTTGACTTGTATCGCGTCTTGGCGGTCATGTGTGGTAATCGGTTTGCAATACACATTTAGAACCTACATGGCTTAGTTCCTACTTGTTTATCCAATAAACTGTGTAGCCACTTCCTTTCTTATTCTTGTTTTGTTTTTCAAACGCTTGGGCGTCTAATAAAAGAGACCATCCAATGCAGAACACCTTTCGGTAAAACTGTGGGCAACTTTTTTAGTATATATCTTTTGGGCGTACTGCCGCACACGTTTTCAAAGTGATTTCCAAAAAATCAATTATCTGTCCGTATTCCTCTTCATCGCTGTCCATGATGTTCATGCAGAGCAGTCGTGTGTGTTGAAACTCTCCAAACTGCACTTCAGTGAAGACAGTTAATAGTTGGTGTGAACCGGTTTACAGTACAGGTACTTAACTCTTTCTCTTGGCATTATATGCAACATGATATGTGGTTTGTTGAGTAAAATCAAGACACCGTGACTGAAATTAACACCTCAAACCAATGTGAGGAGTAAAGTACGGTTCTGCCATGTTATATTTGGCAATATTGTGGATATGCTCCAAGAGCTTTCGTTCTTGTCCTCGTTTTCAATCTTAGTTAACTGGTTTGTACTAATCCACACAGATCGTCTCCTTGGTCTCTATCTTGTACCAGAACCTCGCTTGACTTTCAGGTTGATTCACTATAGCACACGTATTTGACCTGGAGATTCAGATGCCTTAACAGCTTACTTAGACGCAATCTGTATAGCGTAGTTTAATTCATTATTTAGAAGTTAATCTGTGTCATCTACATATCTGAATAGATAAAACGCGAAGCACGTGATACAATTCGCGGTTGAATACTTGTGTTGATAAAGTCGATCAAAGCATTCTAATAATTATGTCTTATACATTATTTTATCATGAAGCCACAGTACAACCTCCGTCGGCGCTACCTTATACTGGTAAGTTACAAACTTTCAATTTTATTCTGAACCGTTTTATGGATGATAAACGTTCGGGCATGCCGTTGTTGTTCTTCTTGTACACAGAGTGTCCGCAGTTAATTAGTTGGATTTGTGAAAGTGCCCTTATGAATCGCGACATACTATCAGTTGTTTGAATGAAGCAGTACATACATATAAAAGGTGAACGTTGATGGTGTTTCACGCCGCTTACGGTATGAGTATAAACCCTCAAAAAGAACTGTTCACCTTACACGTTGACCTTACTGTAAACGACTATTTCGATATCGACTAGCCCGATGATATCCCAGAATTGCGGAACTGGAAGCATCTCGAAGCTTGATAGGGTAGTTGTGGGTGGTCAGAAAATTGGCTATTGTTAATCGGAAGTGACGCAAAGAACAAATTATCGACAGAGTTTTCATTAGTTTTTTTAGATGAATTGATATGCATAGCGTTTAAATGAGGTTGCTAGACACAAAGCGCAACGCGCACGCCATCTCCTAAGGAGTGATTTTTCAAATCCCCCAGTCTAAGGATTATCTAAGATTACACGTTTCTAAAACGCTAACTGATCATTCATGCCCGTTTATCTGCTAGTGCTGATCAGCGAAGTTAAATCATAGACTCGAACACGTGTACTTGTCTTTCTTATAACAGAACGCGTGATTGTGGTTCATATCTAATAAGTGGTAACCAGCACGATTCATTTATTTGCTTCCGGTCTATTCTAATGGAAAACACAGTGCGTATTTTAATTGTAGACTGCTATGGAAATTTCATCGGACAACCTCAGGGTAAATTCAAAAGTCCACTGTTTTCTCAGAATTACCCGGCATTAAGTTTTTGCAACTGGCAAGTTACGGCGAATTCGAATGAAAGACTGGTTATCCAATTTACCCAGATGGATGTGAGTTCAGATAATACTGTGATTCGTAACACTGATTCTCTTTGATACAAATGGATGAACTGGTCAGAAAACACAAATCATATGCGAACTCATTTTGTTTGTTTGCGTTAGTTCGAAAAGTGAAATATCAATTACATCATTAAATATATCCTGAAGTACCAAACTGTGTTACGTTGATGTTTGAAGAGGCACACCGTACTTGAACCAGGTAGCTAGTAGAAGCCGTTGTTGGACAGAATTTTAATTTTTTTGTTAACAGCTTGTGTCATTGAAAATATGTGTTACATCTTTAATTTACCACGGGAATATGTATATAACAGTTAGGTTAATCCTGAATAATACTACTCACTTCCACATTTCCTCTTTACTTGAAACAGATTGAAAATTTGGGATTTAACGGTCACTTCTCTGATTGTATTCTGTTATTTGATGGACCTTCATGTGTATCACCCATGATTGGAAAAATCACTGGAAATCAACCGGTTACTTTTCTGTCTTCTGCCAATCATCTTTCGGCAATGTTCATTTCGGACGATTCAGCCGAACGGACAGGATTTGTAGCTGAATTCTTTGCCAGTAATTGTTGATTGTTTATTAATCCGAAACAACGTAATCGCCCTAGTAGTGTCCGTGAAATTACTTAAGCATAAGTTGGGAACACTGTCTGCGAGGTACCTTTTTAATGCTACGTATTCTTCATTGAACACTACTTACAGTTGTTGACAGCATTCTCGTTCTAGCAGATATTCCTTACCGACGTCTACCCAAAAGCACCAGGCTGAAGATTCACTTGGGTTACGGCCCATCACTGTTTAAAACCGTCGAAGAACCCAGAGTTCGATTGCGTTCACGTGCGTGCGCATGTATCTTGGTGGTCAACGTGCAATGAACACCAATGCACTAATCTGATTTACGCTCTCTAAACGCACAGCCCTTCTGTGCCTTGTGAACGGTTCACATAGTTTAAGCTTAACAGAAATGAACATCCTGTCTAAGTAATCTGTCAAAAGTCACTATGATTATCAAAATATTCTGAGTAGTCCTCTTGAGAAGAAAAACAACCAGGTGTCAATGTTCCCTCAGTTGGCCTGTCGAGGCTCATGTGGTCCTGAACAACCTAAGTATAATGACGAGTAAAGTTTTCATTCTAACGTGAAACATGTTCACAGGCAAAGAAAATATAATTCAACTGTTAAAGTAACGTGTGGGAAACAGAGCTGTCTGTCCGAGGATTTCCGATTGGCCAGAACAAGTTTGTGGTCAACTCATATACGAATGACCCAGAGAACGACATACACAAAGAACCTACAAAAATCAGCACAAACATATTGGTAGAAAACTATGAAAGCAAACCTAACAAATGCACTAAGTTTTATTTTTCACAGCAAAAACTCACCATTGCAGACTGTAGAATTAGTAAATTGAAAGGTAATCAAAATCGTTATTTCACAAAGTAAAATATGGATGACTTCATCATTATGCTGTCAGAACGTTACTCTCTTTTGGGCATGCTGAATTTACTGCTGGCAAGAAGCTAGCCAAGGTACAGAATTTCAACATTTATATTTCTTCCAGCTTAACAGTAATCATGCATTCTTGGTTACTTTTGCTTTATAGCTTTCGATTCACGTAAGCAAAATTGACAACCTTCCACGATGTTATTGACATGTTTCCTTTACCCATGTATTGTGACAATCTTTCCTCCCTATTAACAATAAGGTTCTGTTGGAAGTGCAAGAATTGATGGTAAGTCCATTTATCGCTTAAAAACATCTGCTTTTTTGCGCAGTTGATATTTAATTCAAACAGATAACAATGCAACAGAATATCCAATGAATCCCTTGACTGACCTTCGGCAGGATGATAGTATATGACAACTGCGTTGACAAAGACGAAATTGGTGTCCGACACTGCAAACATCGTTGCAGTGTATTATTTAATTTCACCACTAAAGACCTAGATGAGCCGTCTGATATGACGTGATTGGAGCGAGTCTCTTGTTTGGAAGCGATGCTAAACCAAACCAGTGTTAACTGTCACACCTATGCTTTACAGAATTCAGTAGGCTGGTTCTGAGTGACTGCTTCGCTCAGTTCATTATTTTACTAACAAATAAGATGCAGAATAAAGTAAACGCAAAATTGTCAGCTAGCTACATCTACGCCTCTGCAAGTTGTTCGCCACATCCATTCTTTTCAAAGTTGATATTTATCACTAATGGTAGTTAGGTGTTTTCTCTGGAGAGTTCATGTGTTTCTTGCAGGTTGGGCATTCGTTAATTGGGTGATTCCGAAAGATGGGATATTAAATGTCCGGAGCAGTTGTTGACGAATAACTGACAAAATGAGTGTTTAAGCATGTCGTTTACACGATCACGACGGAATGTTCACGTAGTATTTACAGATTTTAGCAGATGTGTGTAAACAGTTGGCAATCGAGTAAATTATAGCAGTGACAAAGAACAGTTTGACTGCAATGTTTGGAGTGTTCAACAAATTGGCGCAGTGAGCAAACAGGTTTGGTTCGGTAAGTTTAGATGAGGTAAAAACTGGTTGCTATCTCAGTCACTACTTCTGGTATGATCGCTGTGATAATATATGTGTATGTTGGCAACAACGCAAAAATGACCAAATTTTGAAGCGTGTTTGTCTCTTTCAGTCTCAATCTTTGTCCATACAGACATGCAAATGTTACTGAAAGACATTACTTCCAGTTGGGAAAAGAACGAAAAACATGAGCTAGTTGAACATTGATGAAGCCAAATTTTAAAAAATGGTTACAATCAGCATTCCACCAATAGTCACAAATTAACCTTGCTTTAAGTTCTGAATACAAAGTCTACCGCTGTTTACCCTAGTCTGCATTTCACGTTGCTTGATCAGATGTTTTAAAAATAATCTTCGTATACAATACCTGATCTAAAAAGATTTGCCACAGGTTTCCCCTAAGTAAAGTATATAAGGTCGATCCCTGACTATGTTGTGTGCGTGCACAATTAAAAACTTATGCGTGTGATTGACATTCTAGGTCAGCTTACTTATACGTTGTAATACAAAATTATTTAACGCTTTGTTTTAAGAACTAATTTCGAATCACGTTCAGTTCATACTCTGTCGTTTATCCTGTTCACTGAATTGCGAGGAAATGTGTGAATATAGTGCTTTCTGTGAAGAAACTGGTAAATCCACCGGTTTGTTCACGTCCTTTACTGAGTATTTACCGTGGCAATTTGAACTGAACATCCTGTAGTATCAATCAACGCAATACTTGGCTACTCTCAACTTTGTACAGAAAACGAAGGTCAAGTACCTGTTTAATCTTTACACAAAAAACCCCTAACTTGTGCCTTGCGTTCACGAGCGGTTTGAATTTATTTTCACTACTGTTGTGTACATGATCGTAAAAATTTCGGAGCACGTGATAATGTTAGAAATTTGCACGTGTTGTGAAAGCATATCTTAGCTATTCTGTTAGACTAACAAAACCAAGACCGATTAGACTTGATTGAGATGTAGGTCATACCGCTTGCCACGCAATTTGAGTAGGTGCAACAAACATCCAATCGGACAGACAAAGTAACACAATCACGCACTTGCACACCACAACATCGTATTGTTTTGGAAACTTTGCCGACAAAGTAGTCTGTGAAGATAATTCGAGTGCCCTACGTTCATATTACTAAAGAAGCACATACCACTAATCAACAAATGTGCTAAATATGTTAATTAGCATTAGATGGAGGTCATTGGGGAGCAACTTGTGTCACCCGAAATTGTAAACTGACAGAGGCAACAAGCAAAAAATAAGTTCCTTATAAAACAGTCAGAATGAATAGTTTTCTTTGCCTTCACCTATATCGTGTCCTTGACTGAATTCCACTATTTTTATCATGACTGACCACCTCCATTAGTTCCCAAAACGTTGGGATAATAAATTTCATTGTCTAATTCATTTTTACAGACACATGTGGGCAGGATATTACTGCAAATAGCGGGAATATTTCCTCTTGGAATATAACATTCCAAACAGTTTGTATCTGGAGGATTAACGTGGACGCAAACGCACATGTCTATTTAAATTTCAATGCTATCAATGTAAGTAAACTACACATTTTTCTGACTGATTAAGTTGTTGAACCCTACAGCTCCTTAGTTTAATTGCTTAGGATGATTATCAATGGGTGTAGCAGCTCTGATGATTGCTAAGCTTTTCTTCAGTACAGTCGAAAACAACTTAGACTTTCTCCCAATTGTGTATGCCGGGGTGATATTTGAAACGATCGTTATTCCATGGATGTTCATACACTTATATGCTTGCTGTTCACGACGTGTATCCAAGCTTAGCATTACGACGCGAGTTGAACGGCAACTGACTGATAAATTGATATCGGTTTGGCCGGCTGTTGACTTACCAGATATGCAGAGAATCACCTCGTGAATTACGACCTTTTCTGATATATGTTTATAGCCTCGTTTCGTTCGGGTGACCTAATAATTAAACAGGCACCTCCGCCTCTCTGTGAAGCAAACAAGCTGTTGCAAAAATTAAACTGTGAGAACGGCGCTTCGGCAATCAAAACGGATAGGGAAATATCGGGATGAGTTCATTTTGTTGAAAACGGTTAGAGTCACGTTGATGACGCACCACTACTGGCATCACCAATCGAAAGAGTTTAGTTTTGAGAAAATTCGCTAGGGTCTAAGGAAGATGTGTTTATTCGTGTAAATGTATAATAACCTAAACATGTGTGAATTCACCATCACTGCAATTTCAACATTCTCTGTGCAACGAGAAGTTTTACCATCGCATGAATTCCACCTCATTGCTTCGTTCTGTGTTTTGGGTGAGCACCAGCTTGTACACATTGAATCAACGCTAAAAGCGAAGATCCAGGCAGTCAATTCGGTAACAAGTAGTTTGTGAATCATGCCCGGAAGTGTGCACATACGTGGTTGTGTTTATCAACCGCAATCAGAGAAACTTGATCCTTTAAACTATGAGAACGTTTGTGACTATCAGAGTAGAACAAGTAGTGCAAAGCCAGAACATTCACCTTAATTGTCATATCTGTTGTAATGAAGCGAAGAATATTGCAAGTGATTGACCACTACGGAAAGGATGAAGAGTTGTTTCTACCTTGTTATCTATATGCAGCATGATGCACGTCGGGGAATGGAATTCAGAAATACCGGCAACTAGATGTCGTTGGCTTAATGATTTCACAGAGACTTCAGGGTTATTCTCCTCAGAATGATTACCACGACTACATACCTATGCAGTGCCTGGTAGAGAGCTTCTTCCGCATACGCATCTGTCAACATAACTGCATGTGCATGGTATGAAAATATGAGGTGATGCTATAGTAGCCTATGACTACCAAGGAAAAATAAACGTAGACGTGTTGTGTTCTACACATCACAAACACTAACACATGTTAGTGCTGGAGAATTAGAGTTGGGCAGAAGCACGCGTTACTCGACGTAGCACTTGGACTATCATCAGCGTTTATAAGTTGGTTTCAGTCTGACATATTAGTGCGCAAGAATATTCCTGCGGGGTCTGACATGTAGTAAATGGTTTCTAAATGAAAATTTCATTGAGTGGTTATGTTTTTACCAATGCAGACCGGTTTCATTTGCACATAACTTGTCTGATAACCAAAACAATTACTCAGTTGCAGTCCAGTAACGTGTGGTATCGGGTGTTCGATGGAGAAGGCTGCCACTCGAAAGTGATACTTTATGCAAGAGGTATTACAACCACAGTTCCATTACCCGTGAAATCCTTTGGGAATCAATTGACAATAATGACGGTCGGTGCTCAACTGAACCTCTCATTTGCAGAAGGTAATTCATTCTAAAATGAGGCTGTGATTGACAAGCAAGTAGAACCGAAACCGTTTAAGTTTCAATTCACACTACTCACCTTCAAAACGAAATCAACGCTGATTCATCGGTTATGATCCGGTTTTCACTGTTGGTTGTTCTGGCTAATATGAGGTTTTCTAAGTAAACAACACTGTTTATATACATAAACGCTCACCTACACCTCCGGACAACTGGCATTGTGTCTGATAGTCTGTTTAATTTGTACACGTTGCTTGCAATCACCATTAAGAACTGACTGAGAGTCAGAACATTTTTCTCATATCTCCCCCCGCATGTAGCTAGGGAAAAGTCATGGTGCTCTTTTTCGAATGCTGCTTATAGGGTTTGGTTCTTCTACTCTGAAGTTCAGAGGGACATCTCAGTATGAAGTTTAAACCACAATACCTTCCCGTTTTCAAGACCAGTCACTTGCTGTGTGAGCTACGATGTGTAAACTTGTCGCTTATCGACTATACTGGAAACCAAAGTAACAACGGTGTTTCTAGCGTAAACTTCAGAAAATTAGTGTTTACATATGTTGATGCATTTATCATCCCAGATGAGGTTATAGATACCGTACTGCCTGGTTTCTGACTGTACGAGAAGTATTTAAGAACTTGTGGTTACCGAAACAGATTATTACTAGTCCAGACAACGACTCGGAACAACATTCGATCCGCAGTGGCATAAACTCTTATAGCTGGTTAACGCGCTGCCATCAGAATAGTGGCTGATTCTACTTTCTGACCGTGACAGTCAACTCTTGTACCTATTGACAAAATATTCAACAAGGATTGAAGCACTACGTGTCATATTCGGAAGTCTACAGAATTGCAATAACGAAATCTCTTCCAAATTGGCCAGCTGAGTGATAGGCGACACCTGTAGCTCCAACGTCTCATAGCAACCGTGTTCTGGCTGAGCGATATTCAGCGCTTCACAGTAGACCGCAAATGAATTAATACCTCAGTAGCTCACTGCTCTGAATTATTCATTGGAAACATTGTTGGAAACGTTACCTCTTCCTACCTACTTGATATGATATGCACCCAACAGTGTCCCCCAATACCTTGGCTCAACCTTATGATCGCCGTCGTGACATGTGAGTGGCTTTGAAAACAAACGTACTTTACCCTAAAACTGCTTCCACGACCCCACACCGATCAGGTTTGTGGGGTCTCCTCAAGCTATGTTTGGATTGGAAAGGACGCAATATGGAAAATATAGACAGTTGAACTGATGGCCATCAACGTACTAATCGAAAAGCTTAGCGTTAATGGTTGATCACGTACGGTAGATTGTTCACCGTTTCATCGGTGGTTAATGTCAACGTTGTTGACCAAATAACTCTGACTTCTATTAACACCTCGTCATTGCTGCACCATTAACAGCACAATATTATGAATGTCTTTTTTTGGATTCATTTGTTTTTTTGCTGGGTTGCTCAGTAATCAGTAGTTCCACAACTAATGTTGGGTTGACCTTTCAGTGTAACCCATATGACCTCACAGCCGGTGTCGGCCCAATGTCTACCGAGGTGGTCGCTAATCAGTAGCAAAAACGTTTGCCAAACTTGATGGTATGCTAATGCTTCCGCGTCTACATCTGATACGGTCGTCCCAACACGTTCTACTTGTCATGTATGTTTGGTCCCTTAGCTTGCCAGACTAAAAGAACGCAGTGCGCGGGCGGTTGTAAGTTACGCTAGTCTGCTAGATAATCTTCACAAGATAAAAACGATTCGCAATGATGCTTTCGATATCGCATAGAAACGTCGGTTGCTGATTAAATGATTAGTAACTACCGTACTGTGCAAAAAACATTTATGATTAATGTAGTTCATGGAGGGCAAGTAGCCTCTGGTTCAGAAAACTTGAACGAGCGTAGGCCCCATGATTTAATATGATGGGGGACTCATACCGCTTTAGGTTCCAGGCTACAGTGACCGGAGGAAAATGAAATACAATCCACAGTATGGTGGTTCTAGGATTTACTGGAATCAGCTCTAAAATACCTAACTCATGAATGAATTAGGTGTCAGCTGTTGTGTGACTTATCACGCAGGTGCTGCCTATTGCCATCAAGAAGTTATTGCCAGCATTAAGGTGAAGTACGAAAGTATACGCCTTCTAGTAAAATAGAGCGTTCAGATTGCATTAATGATAAGTAGTCTGGCAAATTTAATAAATTAGAAGAAACCAAGCTGTGGAAGTTTGGGCTTCAACTTGTTTCAAACCATTGATGTAAACAGCATACTCACCCTTCCCACAGTCTCACATAGAATTCATCAGGTGATATAGGAGTACGACTGCCTTGGTAACAGTCCCTTTGTAATCCGTGCTGTAATTCACTAACAATAAAGTCGGTGAGCTTTTTTGCATCAGTAAGTTTCTTGCACGCAACATACAGTTTGAAATATAGTAGCAACACTCTTATATCGTGAAAGTAATCTTCATCTACTTGTACACGTTCAATTTCAGTGGGTATCGCTGATAGTACTCAGCAGGCGGTTACGAGTGAGTTCCCATTACCTTCATAAAAAAACCAAGAGGGTGTCATGAATTTGAGTTTGCGTAGGTTTTTAAACGATCTCAGTAAGCAAATTTCGTAACCATGTGTTTAATAGCTTAAAGTGTAGGTGTAAAGTTGATCATTAGTAGGTTTAAAATCGACTGAATCACTTCCGGCATAAAATACGCAGTGTTTTTTCCTAACTGTACTATTCAACTTTATTGCAAACATGTGAATTTTTGCGTTTGAATGAGCTTTTTGTTTTGTTTTGGCAGACTGCAATCAGATTTTCACGAAGCAAAGAAACGGAATCATTACCAGTCCAAACTATCCCAGTAGTTACCCCGCTTTCGCGTTCTGTAATTGGAAGATTACTATGGCTCCTGATGACAGGATTCTACTCGCTTTAGACTCTTTCCAGGTACGTTAATTTAAAAGAATAATTATTTTTACAACAGACCTCCTGAAAATTATGACAAACGATGTGGTTGTTCAGAGAATTTCTTTTCGTTTGACCAAGTCGTATTTGTATAACAACCGAAAACGAGCAAAATTGCGAAAACAAGCCCAATTTCCCATGGACAACTGAGAGTATTCTGTTTTGTTTTCCTATAACCAGATGGGTGTCCTCACAGAAATATTTAAAGAAATTACTAGAACAGATAAACGCAAGTTAATATGTCTCGTTCTCTGTGAACCTACAAAACAATCTTGAATGTGTATGTGTGGAAATATCGACGGCTGCAAACTAAGGGTCATTCTACAGTTGACCTCTAGCGACAACTATGTTAACGATTTCTTAGGACTGCACTTTCTGAGTGCACTTACGTGAGACAAAATATTAATATAAATACTTATATTTCATTCTACCATTCGGAAGCCAATTTGTTTATCTGTTATTGTGCCTGTCCTTCTGTGTGTCAATCAAAATGCTCAAGAATGTACTTCTGACTACAGGGCCATCTGTATTGGCTCAAAAATGCTTTACATGTCCACGTATTACATTTCTACGTTGACTAACAGCAAGCTCCAACATAACGACATGACGAGATCAAATGTAACTTTAATAACACATCAGGACAAGTAAACTGTAAATTGTTGTATACATCTAATGGTGTTGTAACATTGGAATCCAAACATTGAGGGCAACCAAACAAGTTGTGTTCAAAAAACTACGTGATCTCTGACGCAATCACACAGGATATACGTTTGTATAAGTGAATATTAGCGACACATTCTGTGGACAAAGGTCATCTATCAGAGATGTATTTTACTGACAAGATAACACTATCGCTAGGTGATTTGGATAACAACTGTGAAATTACAGGAAATTGATTAATTAAAAAGAAACATCTGCCAATCCAAACGTCAAACTACGTCCATCACTTAGGTGGTTTTCCCTCTGTTTCATTTATCTAGATAGAACCGCCAGTGAACGGCGCACAAAAGTCCGATGTCCTTCTCATTTTTGATGGACCCACGTGTCTCGACCCGACAATTGCAAAGATTTCGGGAAACACTCCGCAACAAATTGCATCGTCGACAAACCAGCTCTCTGCTATGTTCATTTCAGATGATTCTTTAGAAGAGCGCGGGTTTCAGGCCAAGTTCACTGCGGGTAATTTTAAAGACTAGTTACTTTTTTGAAACTCTCCACGAAACGTGGGAAATGCGAAACTTAAAAACATATATAAGGTAGCCGTAAGCAGCTGGGTAGGAACGAAGTTAAACAATTTGGACTTGGTGCTTAACGTTTCCAATAAACGAACGGAGGATAGAGCAGCTTTACAAACAAACTGCAGAAGTTAGCGTTTCAACCAACATGGAAGGTGGAGAAACCGTCGACCATCTCACTGAACAGCAAGATGGTGTCTGAACCACGTCTGTCTCGATTGAGCAGGAGTAATTCATAAGGTATCGCCTTCCCATGCGCATCGACGCTATGTTAATGCTCTAACCATTTACGCCAAACACGCCTACGTTAATCAGAATACCAGCAAACCACAGTTTGTAGTTTGACGTGAATGGATAAATAACATCAGACACAGACGCGCCCTATCTACATCATTCAACGCAGATTGATGTAACCACATCAAAACCCCATGAGACGTTTTTCCTCGTTTAGGTTAGTTCGATTAAACTATTCATCAGGAAGGCTACCCGAGGTGGTTCGAAGTTATAAACAAACCATTTAGATATTTCTAAACTAGAAGTTCTTGAATATGCTGGGTTCGGTGATGTGAATGCCAAAGTTGAATTGTTTTGTCTACTTCAAAATTCCCATCGTCAATCTGAGTGAGCTATTTTTAGGGTGACAAAATAAAGATGTGGAGAAATTTTCGACGATTTTTACGGCCATACTTACTTCGACCGCTTTGGTAAAACGTGCGGGAAGAATTCGGACTTGCCAGAGATAACATCCACAACCAGAAGTCACGCAAGTGAATTGAGATGGAAGTTGTGATGGCAGACATGAAATAGTAAACTTTCTCTCAATTGCAACCTATTTTACAAACCACAATAGTTACAATGGTTGTATACAGATTATCAGGTGGAGATGCGTATTGCCTAACTTCTATTCACCTCGTCATGGTTTAACGCTAAAAAAATTGAACGATGCAAAAGCATTCGATTGCAGTTTTGGTGGAAATAAAAATTTATCCAACATTTTCAAATACTGTCTTTTTATTTAACGAAAGTATGACTAGCTCACCCTCAATAAAATATTTACACGGTTGAATGTCAATCGCTACGTTTGCAGGCAGTCACTGGCAGTCCGGTTTCCACGCTGAACTGCGGATAAGGCAAAGTTGGTGTGTGTTAACTGAAAATATCGTGTCTGTACATGCCGTGGCACTAAATTCTACGACTGTTCATTCGCATCGACGTTTTCCAAATGGTTTATTTCAGATTTTCCCCCACGTGAGTCAATTTACTGCAAACGTCTTTTAGGTTTACGTTTGTAGAAGTTAATTTTTGTCATACATCGTGAGAATCTTTTACAGCAAAAGAAGTCTATATGAAACATGATTAGAGCCATGGGATACATTTCCGCGTGGTTGTTTCATACTGGTTTTCTTTATTTAGAAACATTTCTCAATGACTCTAATCTGGAATGCAATAAGTTGATTGGGTAAAGAAGCCCATGAAGGAAATTCCGTAGCCTTTTTGGTAGATCGTAATTCTACACTAGAATATGTATGACACAAATCTGTTAGCTTGACAACAATGTCAACTCGTTTGCTTCCTCGAAAGAAAAGGTGAATGAGACGAAATAAACAATTTTATGGTTTGCTCAACGTCTCGGATATAATGTCTCTCTTATTGTTCTTAACGGAATTCATGAAACATTTTGTGTTTGACATTACCCTTTAAATATCATTACAAATTCGATATTGTGCGATAATTTTACTATCGGCTATATATCTGACTAGAAAGAATGACTGGGCGTGTAGATTTTGTTCATTAACTCTCACACATTTTATTGCACTTCATGTTCGAAGATTCAGACGGTTGAGCACCAGTTTCATACACTTCTGACCAAATGACGGTAACTGAGACTGCAAAAAGAATGTTCGAGACATGAAGCACAACTGAGTGTTGATCATCTGTTCAGTACACTGAACGCTTGAATCATTGGATTACGGTGATGAAAGACTTCTGTTCAATGGTACCATTTTCTTCACAGTGCATAAAACCGATATTTCCTGATGGACAACTGTCCGATTAATTTTGAATTTTTACTCTGGTTTGGCTTTTTCTTATTTTGGACTAAAAGCGAACTTTAATTTCACTACAGGACCTTTTGTCGAGACGAATTACCGCATCGTAATTCTGCATGCTGATTTTATAAAGCTTTAATCACATTAAAATGAAAGTAATCACAAAACCTGAGATGAAATGCAAACTGAGTAATTCTCTGCATTTTGTTTCACAGGTACACCTCACTATACATACCAGAACGGTCAGTATGTTGACCAAAACATAGTTATTTTTCAGTGAAACTTATTTTCTCTGCTGTATTGTACAGCTTACTGTGATAACCAACAGTGATTTATATTTGTTTCATACTACGCTTTATATACATGTATTTCGAAGTGATCATTATATAAAATGAACCTATTTTAGTTGGATATGTCGTCTCGTGACAGATATTGTCAGTTTATTCATATGTAAATAGCAGCTTCAGCCGTGAATTCAAAACGCTTGAGTTGAAGGTCAGCATTCCAATGGAATGGATGCTATTGCGCATTTTACAAACGGAATATTGTACCGCACACCACCATCACCAAGATAACAATGCGTTTGTCCTGGCGACTTACACCATCTTTTACTTGAAGAGTTTCATTTCAATTCGCGACTCTTTCGCCAGGGAAGAATTACAAATCGCAATGATCGGGAACAAGAGGGAAATTAGATTTTGGCGCAATTTGGAACCGACAGAATGCAGTATTCCTATGAACCAAACAAACAGATAATCGACAACAAATATTTTGGTAAAATACGGGTATATTTCAGACCATATTCGTCTTATTGAGGGCTGAGAGACGTCAATAATTTACTACGTGACAACAAAGTTCTCATACACGTCCTTGACATATTACATTCTGAAACGTACACATCTCGTTCAATGAGTAAACGTCATTAGCCTGAATACTACGCTTGGAAGGCAACACAATATGTGAGCCATCAATCAGAGTAACGGGCCTGACCCCTGTTCACAAAAATAAGAATTTCAAACGTGAAACAGAATTTGCGTCCCCCTAGCCCATAGTGAGTAACTACATACGTATGTGGAAAATATCTTCTTATAAAGTGTAGTACCATCTGTAAGACCTTTGATAAAATATGTGCATAAACGTGCTTCCGCCGACAACCACTGGAAAATTTGATTGATCCGAGCTTCACTTTCTTCCTACACATGTTGACCTCCTTTTCTGCCTGGAAAATTGTTTCTCTATGCTATAAACTAGTTATTCTGTCGTTAAAATGCATCAATTTCGGCCACGTTTACAATACTTGCTATCAATGGCACGAAGTTTTCCTGCGTTTATCCATCCTTCATTTCACATATAGTGTCATGCGGGGGTGATTTCAAAGGAAAAACAGGAACCTACAGTTCAGCAGGAATTTCGCTGAATGACCTATGCATCTGGCGAGTAACGGCGTCTAAAAATCGTCGTATTTTGATTACGATGCAATCAGTCACCGTGAGTTAACGTTTTCACATCATAATCTTTTTAGGACTGGTATATTAAATCGGTTTAGAACGAACATTTGGATATTGTTAGTTCACTTCGAGTAACTTGATTTTTAGGTTGTAAACTGAACATGTTATTAAGCTTTTCTGCCTACTTAATTTTATCTCATGATGTACCTTCCCCATTTCTAGGAAAACAGTCAGAAGATTTGAAGTAATTGGAATAAAATCCCACTAGTGTGCAACTTTTGGTGGCATGTACCAGCTGGGGAACAAAATGCCCAAATAATTGTGCATATAATGATTTAGACCGCTTAATACTACACATCGTACGTTGTGACGGATTAATTACTAAGCACAGCGAAAAACAACAACTACACGTGATGATAGTGTAAGTGATTAAATGTGCATACTGGGAATACCGCACCAAGCGTAGCGGACATTGTTGATGAAGATTGTAGTGCAACTCATGAGGCGTATTGAGACTTGCATTTTTGACATGACAGATTATATACGTGTCTCCAGTAACGAAACTTACTTGAAGTAGGACAACGTCTTAATGCCCGAACAAAAACGTAGTGGCTTAGAAATTGAACCACAGGAAATGCTTAATAACGTAAGATGTTCACCACTTCTAGATTGACGGTAGTCACCTCCTGTTGTATCCTCAACTTCTACGATAGTTAGAAGTGAAGAATGTGTATGGCAAAGAGTATAGTGTCCAACTGTCTTGTGGTGAATGTAGAAGACAGGTACGGAGGAAGAATGGGCTGTAAAAACTGTAAGCCACTGCAAGCGGCAGGATTGTACAGACAGACGGTAGGCCATACGATGTCCACACGCAAGCAAAATTGGGCTAACGATCACCTGTTCAACCGGGAAGGCAACATGACCCAAACTAACGAGACGGAAACAAGGTTGGTTGCGGCAGCACCGGTGCGCCGTGGACGGTGAATCCTGCAAAGGGGCACGTCGCACGCGTCATCTGCGCACACGCACTCAGCACGACACAGCATCCTCCAAACCAGATTCATTTGTTTGGTTTTATACTATACACATCATGAGACCATGTTCAAACGGATCGTCCTAAGCTTGCGAATGAAGCACTGAAATATATAGTGCGTCACAGCAAATCAAGCTGTTCACTTTTACAGGCGTCAGGCAAGCAACTACAGACTGACGGTACCCGGGAAAAGGAGAACTTTTTGGGTATTCTTCAAGAAAGTTCATGGCTGTTCCATCCATCATTAGACTGTTTTTTTCCAAATGAACTCCTTTGTCGCGTTCAGGATTCAATTGTCCGTCACTTACAAACCAATGGTCATGTACTTTGACCGGGACAAATCTGGATTAGTAAGGTGCTAGGGCGCCGGCTCAGTTTACCCGTAAACTAGCACAACACACTTCTAATAAGCATTAAATGTGTGCCTGTAACTGCAGTTCAGGGACATTTCAGGAAAAATGTCAGTTTGTTTCCGCATTCTGTGTAACTTATTCAGTGCTTGTGGAGTACATTAATCCATCGTTATGTGTTTAAGATCTTGATAACGTTTTCTTTACTCCAGTTCCATATTTCGCCAGCAGGTGAATGCCTTTAGAACCGCTCAAAACCACTCAGTGTGATTTCCATCGAATAATTACTCCAACATCATACTGTGGGTTCCAAAGACTATAAATGCTTTGTGATTATCAGTTCCCAGCAGTACTAGAGAAGTGTCGAAAGATGTATCGAACTTACGCTGTAAATCTCTAATCAACCTTTTTGAGAAGATAAGCTTCCTACAGCTTGCAAAGTGCTCAAAATAGAATCCATGTTTAAAAGAGGCGATTGCAATGAACATGGTGATCACAGGGCGATTATATTATTATCGATTGCATCAAATAAACGAGCTGACGTAAGCAGTCCATTTGGCTTGCACTGTTATCTGGGGGTTCAACTGAGATTTAAATAGAGGTTTGTGTGATTTAACGATTTACACGTTGCTCACAAACACTGAACAAAGCGGCCAATGAAGACGAACTTTCGACCCAGCAGATCGAATAACGATCTCTCCGGAACTTTTTAATTCGGGTTTGGAAATTCTCTAATTTTGCAGCTCCTCGGTTATATCAGAAAATCACCAGTTTGAGGCCGAAGTGGAGATGTCTTTGAAGACTGATAATATGCTACAAGCGATCTATCAAGAGTTTAATTAAGAAGACCTCCGAGTTGCATTATGTTTCTGCTCGAAATCCTACAGATGTCAATGGCTCACTGACACTATTTTTTAATTACACTAAAATCTGGCGTATAACGCGCAATGACTGAAAGCGAGAAAAAAAAATAAATATATTACACTCCTAACTGAAACAGAAACAGTCTCTTTTTAACAAGGAGACTGTTAATTAACGCACTGTCATCTTTCTGAAAGGCGAAAAATTAGATGTCACCACCATTTGCATATGATAGACACGATTTAGCGATACGAATGTTCACCAAGCCCGACAGTTAGACTGCAAAAAATTCATTATGTAACTAGTATACATCATCCGTACGTAAATATTTGAACATGGAAGTTGCTCCGCGTTCTAAATGCCAAAATAGCGGAAATCCAGATACTTGTATTATTAACCCGAGCGAAACCACCACCTTCACTCCAAACAATCACAAATAGAGAGGATTGTTTCAGACGACCGCAATCTTTTCTCAAACGACATATCATCACCTGAGAAAGTTATCTCATCCTGTTGGTTACTGACCAGGTTTTCTTACATTTTTATTGAAGTTTTCTCGACCTTATGGCTAGCTCGCTAGTGCTTTCCCAACTTGAATCTAATATCTAAGCCTACTGTCCTCAGTTCGGGAAGGTTATTGCTGTTGATCAGAAGATAGAGCATAATGCAACAAAAAGGGCTACGAATACTGGTCCTTACCTTATGAGAGTCTTTTTCAATGTTGCCGGCATACCAGAGGAGATCCAACTTCAACACATACGAAGTTCCATTGATCCAAACCTCCTTCATGTTTAGCGGCAGTATCCACTTCAGGGGAAAATGCTAAAGCTATAACATCACATGAAGTGTTTGTCTAGTGGAGTTCACACTTTAACTTCGGGATGCACCAAATCCAGGGCAGCATACTAATCTCTGTCTTACATTACTACTCATAGTTGAGGCACCAAACCGGATGGTCGGAAAGGAATGAGTATATCCTCGACCCTATACAATTGAGGCTACACAGATTTAATCCGTTGTACTTCTCAGTATCACTTTGGTGCGCTTGATAGGCAGTGTTCGGGTTCCCACTACACCCACTTTCATCTGAAATTTGGCTTGACTCAATTCTGGTGAAATGTTGCCGATGGTTGGTAGACGATAATATTCTCTTCGAATTACCTTATTCAGTGGCTTGGGATCGATATACAGCCGGATGTCACCTGACTTTTGTAACGTTACAGCAATCTTACTGACCCAGTCGGTCAGCTCCTCTGCGGAAGCAATCACGTTAATTCGAACGAGTCGGTCTAATTCCGCTTTGCACTTACCTCGTATGGCCAACGGAATCCCTCGAACCGGTAACACAACAGGGACAGCATCGCTACCCACCGATAAACTAGCAGTGTCTGATATGTGACCGAGAGTCGGATCAAAAACACATGAGTACTGGTCATTAACATGGAAATCGGCTAATTTATGCAGAAATTCATCGCGATTAACGGTGATGAAACCCATCAACTGAATAGGATTAACACCTCAAATGGGCGTTGAATCCCGATCGACCACAAAATAATCAAGCATATAAGTCTTCTCATTCTTCGGATGCGTGACCGGCAGTCACAACTCCGTTAACGTTTGGCGCCACACCATTCCACATTTTCAGCTGTGCATTTGATTCGCGTATGTTGGCTTCCTTGATGCGGCCTGATGATATGACATTGACTGATGCACCGGATTCCAGCTGGCATTTCCATCTTGTATATTCTATGAGCAATTCTGTGCAGATTCATTTTTGTCCTCTCGATCCGTTAACCCAGTTTATCACTTCGCTATCATCTTCGTCGATTCGACTGTCCGTAGGCGACCTACGCTGTCTGGCGAAATGTTTTCCTTTTCGGCATTTCCTGCACCTCTTTCCAAGTGCTAGGCGCTTTCCTTTCTGACGAATATGTCTTCCACCGCAGAACTGGTACGAAATCATCAAGAATCGTTCTTTGTCCCTGTCCATAGCGTTTAATACCAGGCCGTGGTCCGCGCTCAAAGATGTCATCCTTTGTTCCGTTGCCTCTTCACTGTTGCAGATGTCGATGCACTGAGCTAGCGTCAACTTTGAGGTATTCAGCAGTCTATTCGTCATAATAGAATTCTGAATTTCAGTGACCGTTCTGTCTCTGATGAGAGTTTCTCTTATGCATTTGCAGAAATTGTACGATTTTGCAAGTTCCTTCAAAACGCTAACATACTGATTCATCGGTATGTTGATTTTTCTCACAAATCGAAAGCGTTCAAACCTTTCGTTTTTTTTGCCCCAAACAATATTCCTACATTTTTCGAATGATCACGTTCGGTCCCTTGTTGTCCTCTCCGTCCTCGAAGGTTAAATTTCCCGGAATTTGTCTTCCCCCCATCTCAGATTGCATGTCGGAACTAGTTGAATCAGTGTGCAAACTAATTGGTAGTTAAGTTAACGGAGCAGAAGATAAGTGATTTAATCCGCTGTGTGTCAATTGAAGTCCATGTCCTTCGTGGAAACCAGCAAGCTATGAATCATGAGCACAGGACGGCCAAACTTGCACAACCCTCATTCACTTCAGCCAACCCGAACAATTTTGCCCCATCATTTGAACGTGCGCTTAAGAAAGAGCAGTTTGTCCATGTTTGTTGACCAGATAGCAGTTCGTCATGAACTGGGCATTTTCTTACATTGCAGGACTGATAGTGGCATCGATGAACCGTTCACCCAGGTTTATGTCAACCCATAGTCGCCTCCCTGAGTTACAGATCGCACTGACTGCCCAGCACACCAAGCTGGGCGAACGCTCACTACAAAAAACGGCGGCTGATTAGTGGTGACCCCAAAAACAGCAGGTTTACAACGAAGGTCGCAAAATCAGCGGGCGGTTATATGTAGTAATTAATAGCTTTATGCACTATGGGTAAGCGCAATGTGCATCCGCAAAATTAAAATTAAGCCAGATGAGGACAAGCCCCTTTACATCAATTACGCTCGTCAAACAGTTGTGGATTGAACGCTGTGGACAATCTGTCAAACCATTTTGAGTAAATATTCCTGGTAGGAAAATATTTCAGATTGTGGTCAACGAAAATCACTCATATATGAATCATTTCTCGTGAGCAGTGTCTAGTTAAGTTTCACATTCTGCGCATGCATAATTGTAAACAAAACCCGAACATCAGTTTCTCTGGAGAAATTTACATTTAAACTCAGGTTTATGTATTGGAAGATAAAATGACTCCTGACTGTGTTGTTTCTGACTGCCTATGCAGTTGGAGGGTTTACTTCGAATGGTTGACAATTAACAAAATGAGTTTTTATCAGATTTTGATTGCATTTCCTACAATTTTTTAGACTCTACCGTTGAACGTATACTTCGGATTGTAATTTTATTTTAGTGTTGATATGAAATTGGTTTACAGTTCCACGGTGTGTCTGGCTTCATATGAACAGTCTTTGGAACAATCACAAATAAGAAGACTCCACAAACTACTTAACGTTTCTACCTGTCACACTTGATGGGAGTTTGCAAATTTAGCCACGTTGATTTGATCACTAAATCCCCTTATTTGTTTCGTTGAAGTTATCTACACCAGGGACTTGGTATCGTATCATGGACGGTGATGATTGTCTATCCGACCTGAGATACTTTGCCCGAGGACCGTCCACGGAGAGACCAGGCCCAATTAAATCCAGTCACAGCCAACTTGTTGTGATAACTGTTGGTGGCTTACTGGACTTCAGTTATCAAGCTGGTATGTGAAATTCGATTTCAGTAGCCAGTTGTGTCTAATTCGAAAGAACTTGTTGCCAAGCAGAACGGTGAGCAAATGAAGTCATTGAACAAGCGTTGCATTCCAAAAGCGAAACAGGACGTAAAATGTGTAATATCAGTTGAGTTGGTGGTCTGAATACGAACACTGTCTCAAATTTCAACAATTAAACCGCTCTCCAAGTAGCTTCTCATCTGGGTTTTATCCATTCTGAACCGTTTAACAATATTACGGTTCGACCTGGCTCTTTATGAAGGTTATATTATTGTTGATGGACAATTAAACAGTTGGCTCTCCGTTACGTGTACTTGAATCGATCACTGTAAAATTAATACGCTTATTGTTTTTTGAGGTAGTATTACGTTCATATCTTAGATGAATTAACACTGCTCGTTCTCCTGCCGTTACATACGCTTGTTCATCAGCGTATAATACAAACTCAGTAGACTAAATTTGTAAACTGCCTGGGATGAGGACAAAACTATGCAAAAAGACAGGAGGAATTTTTATGTTAACATGTGGATTCACGGATCTCTAAAAACATTACGCACAGCGGTTTCAAAATTACCGACCGTTCAACAGCAAGCACTCCCAGGAATCGCGTCCAAGATTCGTGTATACATCTGATAAGGGTAGTTCCAATAGTAGTCCATCAAACCACAAAGTCATGGTCACTGGTGTTGAGGCGATTTTTAATACTTACTTGCCATGTTTAGCGGTTAATCTTCTTGACTACCGTTCGTTTGTGGCCTAAAACCCCCAACACTCACTTCTTGGTCTAAGGTTGGATTACCGGTCATAAGATATGGTGATGAAATTCATTTGGGTTTGTGCAGATTTCCAACAATTTATAGCAACTCACGGTACAACCAGCTTAGGAGACCGTCACTGTCGCATTCCAGATTGTGTTGGATAGGTGACAGCCAACCGTACACACATTAAAGCCTGCGAAACAAACAGAGGAACGAGGTGGTGGTAACAGGCACTGTCCCCTTTGCATCTCATTTATAAGACACTCGAAGTACCAAACGTGAACAGTTTCATAATAAGGTAGAGTAAATCGATTATTTAAAGAAAACGCTTTCACAAAACTCGGCATAATCACTCAAATTTTGCTGCAGTTCACAAGAAACAACATTGGAGACGTGGTCATTAAAAAGACAAAAGTGTGAGTTGTGTTTTGTCACTACTGAGCATACCTAACAGTACTGTGTAATTTATAAACCAACTTGTTTTGCAATTTCTACGGGTTACTAGTTTTCAATCAATCGCTAATTTGCAAGAAGTTGCTGACTTGGAAATTACATTTGTCGCCTAACACATACAGTAATGCGTCCACAGTTAAGTTCAAACGTTAGGAACACAAACATAAATGTTCTAGAAACCTCTTTTCCCTCGGGATTCTCGATGATGTAGCATAGAAAGTACGTGTTTGGTGTTTGACATTCATCAGAATCACACTACTGTTACTTACGAACGTATACGTGAGTTACGGAATCATTTGAATATAAAGGTAGTCTGAGTTTCTGCATTGTTCCTCTTAATACTTGTTTTGTCGTACTGATCTGTCTGATCCAAAGAATGTGAGAGAGTCACTTTGTTAATTTGTCCACAGTAAACATAATGTGTATTCATACTTTTTTCAGGATGTCTGCAGAACGATGACATGGAGGTTGTACAACACAGTTGTGCTTATGCGCAAACTAATCCTTACAACATATTTACAAAAACAATCAGAAACATTGATTGCTTCGAAAGTTTTTCCACTATGCTTCGACGCTTCGTCAACTTGACAGACTACAAAGCGGACTGTTTCTATTCTCCTACTAGGATAGTTTACTGTTCGACTTATTGTTAAGCTTTTTGTGTACCTGGTTCTTGTGGTAATCGTTTGAATTGCACATTCCACTAACACATACACAAATGAGAAAATATATCTATCTGTCTTTTTTAACCACCTCCCTTTGACTAAACTGCTTTATTTGAGTATATGAATAAAATTTCTCGAAAAATAATTGTTCACTCAGTGTCAAGTTTATGCGCAATGAAAGGATTGCTATATATTACTCGATCATTCATACATACATTCACAGAGGCCATGACTCTGTGGTGCACACTGAATTCACCCCAGCTGATACAGTTGTTCTCGGAAAAAACGTGCTCATTAGAAATTGGAACTCAACTCATGATTAAAATTAGGCGATTTATGCATCAGTGCGGTGGACTGCTACCTAATCGTGGCACCAGTTCACAACTAAGCAGAAAGGACTAGCTTGACAGTAGTAAAATTTATGGTGTGATAATTTACGTTCATCCAATTATATGGGGGTGGGTGCGAATGTTGTAGTACCACACGGCCTGACGAGATATTACGGAACAATCTGTGGGGTGAACTATTCTACTGAAAGTGACTAATGCTTGACCCCCTAATCCTCATTCCGAATATATGCAAATGAGATTCATTTGTTACGAAAGCATCTAATCGTTATTGCTACCATACCGTTTACATTCTAAAAATGGGTAACCCACATTTACTGGTCACAACACACATAATTGAGCGACAACACACAATGGGCTACAACGATAGTATAAAACCGAATATGACTATCACAATCACCCTCGTGGTAGTAATTAGTTTCTAACTGAACTTCCCGTAAACCACTAAAAGAGATTCGTGTTTAACTCTTACATGCGTGAATAACGTCTTTGAGTCCCACAATGAAAACACGGTTTGCCCAGAAATACACAACTAAAGTGGTGAGCAGTGCCTTGAGTTACCGCGCAACGAGCAGGAGTAGCAATTTGACGCTTTTGTAAGAATAAACGCGGAAATTGCGTGTTTAGACACTCAATTTTGATAGCAGTATCTGACTTGCATTTTTGCCGGAGAAAAATTTCCCAAAAGTTTGTGAATTTCAGTCCTATCGAAATATTTAGGCTCTGATGTTTGATTACAACAGTGTACATTGGATCTCATTTAGAAAAAAGCAACCGGAAGTTTGGTAGACGGATTAAGCACTGACAACCGTCCAGTCCATCTACTGAAGTTATCATGTTTGAGATGATAAAGGTACAAATTGTGGTTGTTTGCTAGATGTTTACCAAAATGAAAATGGTTTCACAAATGTCCAGCATGTTGCCTTTCATGACCATTTCTAATGATAAGGAAAATTGGTCAATGAAAATGAAATCTTCCAGCATGCCTTTCAAAACAGTTGGTGGTGTCCATTTTCTGAGGTTACAGCAACGTTGCCGATCTAAACTGCGTCGGCGTTAAGTAGTGAAGCAGTAATGTTATTGTTAGTGCTGAAAAACATACCAAACCAAACAAAAGATCCCATTTTTTCGACGTTTCTGAAAGGACGAAAAAAGTGATAAAAGCAGTGTGGCTTTGCAACAAGTAAGATAGACCGATAACCGGAAATATCATCAGTCAAATGAGTAATTCTGTGGACACAAAGCCGTCGTGACCCTACTGCACACTCCCGGGTTGATTGAAGACAACCGATTCTCAGGTTTTTATAGTTAGGGTGGCCGAAGTCGTCATCTTTCTGCTTTGTGCTCTAAATGTTTGAGGATATGCATACTCTTCCTTCGTTAGAAGTTGCAGTCTGCACTGCTTGTGTGTGTGTCACAACAGCTGAAGATGAATTCACAGGTGACAGTGAAGACGGAGTTTTCAGAGGAGAAAATGATCAGGGCATCGGAGAATACTTCCGCGGGTGAAAAGTGACGAAACCAAATCAGCCATCAACAGCCATCTTCGACTTTTGGCTTCCGTTGTTAGTCTCTTGGCTTCTCTTGCAAACGAGGATGATGAAGACCTGCTTCCTTCGGTTCTGACTGTCTGTCAGAAGAAGGCTGGGTCGGCATTAACAACGAGCTGCGGTCGTAATTGAACTCTGGCGCCAATGCACACATAGGCTAGTCACATACAGATGCACGCAGCAATTAACGGTTGCACAGGACGGCCTAGAACAGTGTCAAGAAGGGCGCCAAGAGAACAGGTCGCCAGTGCCTTGGCCATGCCGGCCAGTCACGTCGTAGCAAATTTAATGTTCAAACGCTCAATGTCCGTAAGACTTAGGTAGCCGAGTGTAAGGGCACCAAATAATAGTAACACAATCACCCAGAGAAAAGTGTGCCTGTGCCTCAGTCCGGCAGATTTCCTTGCGGAGGTGAGTAAATGCTGGGGACAGGGAGCAGTGTGGGCACACAAGGGTGTGGACATGTCACCAATGGCTGTCTGAGCATACACTGTGCCGAAATGGACGCGGAAAGTTTGCACAACCAGCACTGTAAGAGATAGGCTGAGCTAACCCATGCAACAGGTAGATATGGTTAGAAGTGGGTAGGGTAGACGGTCTCACTACCAACGAACCCCCGAAAGTTTGAAGGGAATATTGGTTGTTTTTGAATCAGCGAATGCTTGACGGGACAGCTTAGTTAATCGGACAGAAACAAGAACTAAGAATACCTGACGCAGCCAAATGAAAGAGGTCTGTGTAAGAGGTATTTGCACTTATGCATGAGAAAACACCCTGATGAAAAACCAGTTAAGGTAATGCACTATCCTGAAAATTATTATATGGCTCAGTACACTATAAACTGTTAGTCGACGCTCAACCACCCGGAGCGATGCCTCTCATACGGAGCAGTAGGGAAACCTTATCAACAGCAACAACCAGGCGGTTAGAGCAAACACTTGGCAGTTATAAAACACAATTGTGATTTATAGGTAAAATTGCTAGGAGAGATGGAACGTAACCTATAAGACGGCTTTGTGTAAACTGAACACGTTTTCACCCGTATGGCATGTTCATGTCATTTCCATAAAATAAAAGATTACTTATGAGTAGTCGGGGATTTGGTTTGTTTTCAAGTTGACCATCACTCACATTTGATCGCAGCGTTCGCATTCACATAGACTTTCCAGCCAACCTCTTTCCAAAAGAAGCACTATACTCGAGTTTCGCTCTCATTAGAGCTCGTCAGTAGTGCATATCCTTGCCACGGCAGGGATTTGAACTCCGGACATTCCAATCATGAGGCAACCGTGTTAACCACTGTGCCATTGACCTCACATTAGGCACGACCGAATCTGAACGCTCAACCACTCTCGCTTGTGAGCAATGATCAGGTTGCCCGATCGTCTCGAGAGGAGACACAGTTACTGCCTGTTAACTCCGATCGATAAACCCGCGATTAGGACTTCCGAGACAGGTCGAGATCACAGAACTCATTAAACCTGCAAGGCGATATTTTAGATTACTGATGAGTAGTCGGGGCCGTGGCAAGTACATGCACTACTGACGAGCTCTAATGAGAGCGAAGCTCGAGTCTAGTGCTTCTTATCGAAAGAGGCTGGCTGGTAAGTCTATGTGAATGCGAACGCTGCGATCAAATGTGAGTGATGGTCAAATTGAAAACAAAACCCAGATTGCTTATTAGTTAACAGTTAACAAGAAGGTAGCCATCGATTTGAGCAGTTGTTTACACCGACTTCTTAAATTCAACGATCTCTGGTAAAGTTTTCTACCATCACCCTCTCGCTTTATCTCTCTCGTGGAGGATATCTCGGGTTTAACATAAAAGTGGGCCGTTTTTTAGTTACTTGCCTGTTACACTTGTGTACAAACTTTAAGCAACGTGGAGACAATGGGTGTAGCGTTCTTCCATTGTAGGAGATCCGGTGATAGTCTCGCGAAGCATAGTAATGTGAATAAGCATGAGCCGGAGGCCAAGTGAGTCGTGCAGACGAATTACGCAAACGAAAACCAACAGGACACTAAGAACATGGCAGCACGGTTTGTTAAACAATTCAAATCCAGTTGGTGCACACTTGCTAGTTACGACCACGCTTTACACGTGGAATGCATTGGATGACTTTGACATTCTGCCGGTCAGAACGTTTTCAGCAAGTTAGCATCAGTAATATAGAACGTGCCCTGATTGCAAGAATTCCGCCAGGTTCTTAGACAGGCTCAGCTTTGATGGTGAAGAGTTGGATCCAATGGTTAAATTTCTTGGTCTGCGTACCGATGAGGTTGTAAATAAAACGATCAATATGGCACTCAAGAAGTAGGAAGTGAAACTGTCAATCCGTTGCACCGATGGCTACTGAGACTTGAACTTATTTACCGAGGGGCGGCAGCATACTGCTTCCACATATTCTGACCTGATATAGAGATGGTTAACGGGGCCCATTCAGGTGGAAGGTATCCGCCGGTCTTCCGTCCCCGACATTCATAGCCTATTCAAAATTATTTGAGTTCCACTTAACTTGTTTGCTTAATCCACGGTCGATTTGGAAAAAGCAACGTAGTGGCCATAAGGTCGCACAATTTTAGTTTGGCAGAGGAATGTGATTTGCAGTGGTTATCAAGCTAACATGCACCTTCACTGTGTACCTAGATCATTGCTTCGAAACAGCCTGCAGCACCAGGAAAGTAAGTTCTGTATGATGAGATAATCAGCTGGCGTTTTCAGCACACAAATCGAATGATGGCTTGGTCCAAGCTCCAAATTCGTTGCGCAGGTGTTCTGCCTGTAGCTAGGGAAGAGTGGAAATGGAACAGAATGCTGTCATTTGAGGTGTATCAAAAGAAGAAGCGAAACCATTTGGAGTGGAACATTAGTTTCATGCTAATTGGCACTCGGTAACCGTGAAATGTCAGTTATTGTGAGGATAGGTTGATATTCAGATATTAACGTTGTATCTGGTCACCTCGGCAGGTGGATTCCTGGCCGAGCTGGTCAGAAACCATTATGGTGTCGCAGTACTTTCTTACCTCCTCCTTCACAAAAGGGAGTTTCTGTTCCTTGTCCGCTCCCACATGCATATGGTCTTTTTAGGATTTAAGTCCTCCATGCCCCCACGAAATTATTTCCGTTTCATTCACAGCTACCACAAACTGAATGTTCCTTGACTGCGTTGGCAAGAAACGGAGAAAAACCAAACAGTTGTTTTCCAGTTGCACGACCACAAACTGGCACACCTACACCGCAGGGTGTGAATCGTTTGGTGTGCATTAATTAGAGGCTCCGACCACACCAACTATGTTACCGCGTAGCCTTAACTCGATTAAAACTTGATGCCCCCGAAAGTCTCGTTCTTAAATCATGCATAGCATGCTTGCTTAAGCCTGGTGGTTACAAGAAATTGCCAAAGGTCAATTTGATGACGGTTTTCTCAGAAGAACGTCCGAAAGCCTTTATTGCATTTTAAGTGTTGTTTTGGACAGTTCCACCGCCCAAGTAGATATGAACTCAATGGCGCATTCGATATGTTTCTCCTTTAGAGGTGCACTTGAATAAGCACCATAATTACATAGTGGTCTCCCGTCAACTGACTCACTTGGTTATTCAAGATCGATTCCTCGGTCTTTTTTCTACCCTTGCTGTGGTAATTTCACACCTGTCAAGAAGGTCACATTATTTCGAAAAATCCTATAGAGTTATAGAACACGAAGTATAGCAAACAATTTTTGGATAAAATCTTGTCGGGCTGTAACAGTTATTAAGGAGAATAAAACTACAACCGGTTACATACGAAAATTCGTATTGGACAAAATTCACACCACTTCAATTTTGTGTTTGTGGGCGTCGATTAGATGTTAACTGCCTACATATCGAACGGGTGGGTCACCTAATGACCAAGACAGTGGAGGCGATTGAACAAAGTTTTTCTGTCTACACAAGGTTGGATTAGGCAGTCGAATGGCAATGGCCTCGACAGTGGCCAACGTTCACTGCCAATGAATTTTGACCGGTTCGGTGGAACCCTGTAGAAAACAGTGAACGATCGATCTATATTGACCTGCTGATAATCGTCAGTCAGGTGACCTGCAATGGCGCTCGTGACTGATTTTCTCTCACCTGTCCCGACCCATGCTGGATGATGTTCTCTGTTTACTGTAGACAGGTGTCGAGTCCTACGATCCAAGTAGTTGGCTAAAGAATCGCAAACGAACGAGAAAATCAACGTGAATGAGTTGTGGATCGGCATTTTATCCTTCAGGTTTGGAGTGATCAGTGGTGAACTGATGAATGAGATAATCGGTCTAGCTGCGTTGAATGTTCGCTCAAGGGAACTAGTAAATCGACGGGTGGTTGATCCAATCAAGGTATCTCCTTTGTACGGAGAACACGAAGTTTTCTTATAATATTTTACTTGGTGCTAAAGTTGACTCTTGGCAAAACAATTTAGAAAAGCGACCATTGGATTGAGCAATAATAGATTCATAAGTTTGTAAGTTGTTACGGGAGGGAGAAGAATATTTGCTTACGCGTTCTCGTCTCTAGGCTGGTCGAAGAAAAACTGTACTGCGAGGCTCAAGAAAACATTGGGCGAACTAAATAAAAGGTAAGTTGAATGAACCTGTTGGTGAGTAATTGAAACATGGCCACACAATATTCAGTCTGACAAGCCTTCGAATTTACCAATCAATCCAGTATTGATCGCACAGTCAGGCAATGCTTTCCAATGCGAACGAATTTTAAGTGTGAGGTAGTTCTGTCACACAGTGACCTGTCTGTTCCATTACTCACTTTCAGTGAATGGCCTTTAAGAGCTTATTATTTAGGTGTGCTAATGGATGACCTCGGAATGTACGGTGAGTTGTAGGTATTGCTTCCCTGAATAGGTATTTCCTATGGTAAAGGCGACAGGCCATTTGATTTAATTTCCAGGTGTGAGTGGATTATGACGGCGAACTTACTGGAAAGTGTTTGAGGGTGGATAGACACAAACCGTTTGCTAATATGGTCCTTAGGTCTCGTTTGCATACCGACACGAGCGGTTTTGTGTCGTCAAGATGTCAGTCAGTACAATCTCGATGGTAGACGTATATAACTTTACATTGCTGATATTGGACGGCAAGTTATTTTCTGTGAACCGTTGATTTAAACGGTCCAAATCGTTCTGAAGGACCATATTATTCTCTACTTCATCGAAAGTATCACAGAGGTGCATGCTGGACGCAAAAATACTATTCAACTTTTGGAAAACTCCATGAGTAGAATGATTCATAACCGTGGGACTACCAGTCTTCTATTCACATGACATAACCAACTCTGAATGAATACCAGGGCCATCCATGCATTCTGAAATCGGTTGTTCGGAGTCATTTACAAGGAAATATCGAACGGTTTTGTATTTTCACTGGCATTTTTATCAGTTGTATTACATTCGAGAGACAACTTTACCCTGTTTACGGCAGTCCTTCTTTCATAGAAGGAATATTTATTTTTCTCTAATGGTCTGCTGCGCAGGCGTCTGTATCAATTAAAGGTCTCGTCAGCACTTAGCTAGACCATCGCATCATAGCCCCCAATCAGTTCTGGTAAAAGCGATCAGTTTCACCTTAGACACACCACTTCTCCAACCACACAGCTATTAACGAGCAAAACAACCTTACAAGTAGTCAACCGACGCACCCAACGCTATTACTATGTCCGCTCTTTGAGGCTTTAAGCTATCTTACGTTTATCGTGGTGGTTGAAGCAGATAATGCTCTCCGTCTGGGGGGTAAAGCCATGCTTCTCGCGCATTTTGATCAATTATGGATTACAATCAGAGAGCGTAGCTTCACAGGAACGTCCGCATCGTTGTCATTGTTGGTCACATACACCTACACTGAAGAGTACTGAAGGTATTACGGTACTCCCCAAATGACAACCATCGGGTTTCGCGTTGTTTTGTTTAAAGAGAACAATTCACATTCAGTTCCTTTTTGAACTGTTCTGAAGTAAAAAGCATTTCAGAGTTGAGTCATTTGAATTCTGTAAATAACAACATAGAATTGAGTGGCAAAAGCTTCCACTAGATCTGGCAATTCATGAAAAGGATCAGTGAATTGGTAGCTGCCGCCAGAAGCCAGGCGATGGCGTCGAAGAGTTCAGTAGTAATTTTGAAAGAATAACAAATACTTTCTTCTCACTTCTCAGGGAGCTTCAATTTTGGCCGATCCTTCTGGTTCTAAAAAGAAATCAGCCCTTTTTTGAGTTTCATAGTTGCAGTCAAACGAAACAGGCGAATCTGACAGTTTTTCACCGATCGTCTTTAAAGCACACCCTGAATTGCCTAACCACTTTTTTATCCACCCAGTGTTTCACAAAATGCAAAATTGTTGCTAGTCAAAGAAAGCCACGCACCTTAACAATTTCCAAAAGTCCAACTACTGAATTTCGCTCGATAGTGCGTAAGTCTGTGACTTTGAAAGTACTTGAAAAACATATTCTCCCTCTAAGGGGGATCAGATGAACATCACAGATCATAATCAGTTCGTCTATCGTCACCAACATCAGGTAATCAGTGCTCCAGTTGGTCTAGTTTGCTCCATGCTGTCATCGTTCATGTGGAGCATCGGAGACTGGTAACAACACAGGGAGACCATTTGACAGATTGAGAAAATATCACCCTGTATAGTTGAACAGACTCGAGTGAAACGGTTTCAATTGCGACTGTTACTCACCAGACTGATTTCAGGCAGTCCGTCAGTAAGAAATGTGCTCTTCATATTGTTCACCGGCTGTCAAGAAAATAGTCCAAAAATGTTCTCATGACCAATGCTGACCGCTGGTGAGTCCATCATTATCTGGTTGCACAACCCAGATCCCTGCGACCAGCAGTTCATGCTAACACCTGGCTTCTTTTGGATCACAATCAATCGAACTAACATTTGGGAAAGTTGATGAATAAAATGCTATCATTCACGCAGTCCGCAAACGCTGTTGACCAAGTTACGTATTAATATTGTTGGCGTGGTGATAAACCAAATTGAACAAGTCATCAGTAATCTAAACAAGTCTTGTTCATCAATATCCCGGTCTGTCATATGTGTGTCAACGTGTGTTGTATAAAAATGACGACTGTACAATAATATATAAGGAAAGGTTCATTCACCACAGAAGTTTGAACAAAACTGTTAGAATACGAAAACTGGTAGATGCAAGCATGTCGTATTGACTCGTCAGTACCAAATTTGCAATAACATGAAACGGGTTTTTTATATCTAGCAGTTAGGGAGCAGGGTTGATAGTCAATCGGTGGTTTAGGAAAGGTCACTACGTCCAGGGAAGGGTCAAGTTTACGAGCAATTGTTTCTGAACACACAAGGTCGGCTTCAGTCGATTGATTGCGACCACCTCAGCAAACCGCAAGAATCTTGGATTCGAGTGACATAATAGGATTCTGAATGCACACACTGGGTCTATAACGTGACCAGTGGTCAGGAAGTGTCTTGCGACTGTGGACGATGGTTGCTTGCCTTTTCCAACCACATTGTCGTTCTTCTGTAATACAGAGCTCTGCACCCACTTAGGCAAATGTTCCTTCACTCTGGAGATCAAGCACCTCTCGGTTCTGCCTATGTAACTTTCTTTGCAGTTACATGTAAATTGGTAGACACAATGTGAGGTGGCACCGACAGGCTGATCTCCTTTGATTGAAGGGACAGGCAGTTTCTGGGTCCGGGCTAATACACAGAGTTCCGCTGCGTTAAATGTTCGTTTAATCGAATTCACTAGTCTTTGGGTTGTTTGATGCATGCTATAATCACCTTTAAAAGGCAATTCTATATAAACCTTCTTTTTTCTAACTGTGGCCACCTGTTCGGAAGGTGGTTTCGGTCTACTATGCCTTTCTATGAACCTTTTTGGATACCCGTTAGATTGTAGTATAGATGTGATCAAGTCTAATTCCTTCGCAAGACTGTCCTGTGTACAGATTCGTCTTGCTCGTGTGATTAGTGTATTTACCAGTTCGAGGCAAGGAGACAGCTTATTCTTTAACTTGCTTCATGAAAGTAGCTAGTGAATACTTTATATTAACTCGATGTACTTTATGTACGGTTTGATGCAAATAACACGAAAATTTTGGAGTGTTGGGATGAAGATGTGACAGTTTCACACACTGAGACTGTAAGACTTGGAGGAACGCGGTCCGTAGTTTTTCAAGACCTTGTTGAAATGATCGGTGTTACTGGATGTGAATGGTTTAGGTCAACGTAAATTATAGGCTACGGGCTATCTCAATTGTCTGAACATGCGTATCTTATGGGCTACGGCACCGTATCTACCCAAATATGCCAGGTCACGATAACATATTCGGACTTACTGTTCTGAATGAATTCCCAATCACTCTGACGAGGTGACCTACATTCAATGCCAAACCAAAGCAAGCTGCTGATAGCAATCAAGAAACGATCACTAATTTTCTCAGCGTTCTCGTCATTTTCTGACAATTTGTAATAGGTTGTTGAATACTGTCTCAACAAATTGCCACAGACCGTTTGTCCTGTTTCATGTTCATTTTCGAATAAACTAACTCCAGGTCGTCAGCTTTGGTCCTCATATGATGTTCTTCAAGGCAGCCGGTGTGTGGCAATCTTTGTAAACTAAGGAAACTTCAGTCTGCAGTCCACTTTCATTCATTTTTCATCCGCACTTGATAAACTGAGCCGATCTTCCAAACACTATTGGTTTTTTAAAATATAACTTCTGTAGTTCAGTGTTACGCGTAACAATTTTTACGCATTCATTGGGTACGCCTTGATTTGGAATACTTATATATGCTTACACCATAAACCGTTGGGTGGCCCAGCTCACAGAATGCTACTCATAAAGCCATTACAATGAAACGTTGTTTCGACCTTCTTTGATCTGACACCTTATAGTCATTATTTACTTCTGGTTACATTCTGTGTAGTTCGCGTCTAGTTCCATAATTATCATGTCACTGAACGAGATTGTCCTATTTAGAAGATCACTGTTTTGTTTTAAACCAAAATCGATGTAAATTTGTATAAGAGACTCAACTCGAAAACATCAGGGCTCCAGCTGCATTCAAACCGTCTATTCTGAAATTACGCCCAAACGTGGCGAACACTCTTATAGCTAGACTATTACGGCACACCGGATGTTTGTAACTACTCGAGAAATCTTGATTGAGCAAGTGTTTTCTGATTCATGTGGTGGATTTCTTATGAGACGGTAGGCCAGGTAGATGACAGAGATGGAATGTAAAAGTTCCGGGTGCCCTTCGTTGGTTTACACCTCGACTGATGGGGAACTTGCCGCATTTGGGCATGTTGATTCGAATCCAGCCGGAACCCCGGTTTTTTTAGAACCAGGTCCTATCTGGATTATCCTACCGGCCAACAGGTTCACGAGTGATACAAACCTGTATATTCCGCGTGAGGATCATACAGTAAATCAGGTGGTCGTGAGATTTTATAAAATTGTAGTTCAACTTTGGTCAGTTCGTGGGACTTGACGTGGGTTATCACGCAATCACTAATTATCTGCACCAACGAACTAATATCATCATGCGTCCATAAAGGAAGAAATATTTCCTCTTTCGATGCTTCAAAACTGTCTCAAAAAGGCGGTCAATTTGGTGCATCCCATTAGGGTCCGCGAAAGTACTGACGATTACTTCTGGGTTTGAGAGACGTCAGTGCTTCAGTGGAAGATTGCATGTTGAAATGACTGAGTAGACAAAACGCCATCTGCATTTGTGATGCATCTGTCAGTGCACAGTACCAAAATCAATGCCAGTACGAGCGTAATCTTGTTCCAAATCATGACAGACAAAACCATCGCAGTATGCACAAGACCAGTAGAGTTTGCAAAACAAAACTCTGATTCACCCAAACAGATGGTACCAAAAAATCAAATGTTCCGGTTGGTGCGATAATATAAATAAACCGCAAAAAGATAATTAATTTGGATGAAAAATAGCTTTGTGGGCAAGAAATTAGGGGCAATTCTATGCATACTTTGTTCTTTCAAGGGCTTTACTCAATTTTGACCCTGATAATACAGAAGGCAGACACTTCTCATGTTTACAGGCTTACTGTGATATCCTTAACTACCTCGGATTGGTAGCTTTTCCCGTTGTGCAAAAGTCAGTACGAACCTACGTCGAGAAGGATATTTGTCCCGGATCTCATTGACATCCCAGTGTCACTGCTGCGATTACCCTACTTCACATTTTAGGTTTAGAAAGTCAACTTGAAAAACTTCATAACCACTTGATCGATCTGAAACTTTTATCAGCTCTTAATGTTGAGATGCTCAAAGCAACCTCAGTTCACTCATGCTATCAGTACCTGGCCCGGAAAAACCCAAAGTAAAAACCTACTCACTTGACAGCACCATACCTCACTGGAGTCACAAAGACGAAATAAGCATAAAGTAATATCCTGACCTGAAAAAAAGTACTGGAATCGTCTTGTTGGATAAAGCTGACTATTTAGGTAAAAGGAATGCAATATTGGAAGATGAAACCAAATTTGCTTATATGGAGACTGAAATGGACAAAACGGTGGCCACTGGAAAGGCATTAACAAAGACACGCGAGTATACAGAAAAACAGGGACTGAGTGATTCAATTACCATGGAAAGAATTAGACCAGTAGGCAGTGTAATTCCCAGGCATTATGGGTTGCCTTGATTGCATAGAACGGAGTGCCGCTACGACCGATTTTAGACACGTGTAGTTCACCGCATCATGCAACTGAAACATGGCTAGTCAAGTTGTTAGAGCCAGTTGGGAAAAAGCTAGCGGTTCATAGTCTTTTAAATTTTACGGGACGATAAAGCAACTCATCTCAAAGGGAATGCGTTTGTTCTCACTGGACATCACGTCTCAGTTCACAAATATCCCACTAAGTGAGACAACTCACTTTCTTGGTCGGTATCTAGAAGGCAATGATACAAACGTGGGGATACCAACAGATGAGCTAAAACAGGTTTGTATCGCTACATTAATGTTTTTCGACGAGTTATGTCTCGGAAAGTACTGAGTAGCAGTGGGGCCACTGTTAGACCCTTTATTAGCCGACATTTTCATGGTAAGTCTTGAACGTGGCATACTATCAGATTAAATAAGGCCACTGACTCTTTATAAATGGTATGTAAACAATATTATCTACATAGCAGGCGATTCTAAATTCCTCAATGAAACACTGATGCACTTCAGGTGTGCCCATAAAAATATACGCTTCACTCTGAGACCCGAATCATCAGAAGGTATGGTGTTTTTAGACGTGCTGGTGTCACGTCGTGAGGATGGCAAAATACAACGTAAACTATATCGTGAAGCATCCTGGTTATGACTGTATACCAGCTTTGATAGCTCCACACCTCTGAGATGAAAGAAGAACCTATTCCGGTGGTTACTGGATAGAGTGGTGAAACTCTGCTCAGGTGAGAATATGGAAGAAACACAGTTTATGTTTAACGCACTCTTGAAAATGGTTATCTAGAACAGTTTATTTTAAGCACATGATGATTAGCACAAAAGTAACAACGTGTATTTACTATGTGACCAATAAAGGACGATAGCAATGCTGAAAATATAGTCAGGAGATTTGACGTAACACTTGACAAAACCTACTTCGTGGCTCATTTACGCGTTCGATTGACCTCCGCATCAGATTTACGCCCCCAGCTAAAAGATATATTGCATGTTTTTGTGTTCACCGTTTTGTTTGTTCTTGTGAAAAACTTTATACAGGCTGCACAACAAGACGATTATCTGAACGCATGTGGTTAGCACGAGAATGGCTAAGGATTTGCTCATCGGCGGTCGCAACACCCTTGGTCGAATCAAACCATCCGGTCAACCCAGCCAATTCGTTCAGGCCGGTCTATCAAGTCTATGGGGCGTTTACTAACCATTGCAGAATCCATCGAAATTCGCTTACAATCAAGCCCATTATGCACACAACAACGTCTGGCCAAGACACTGAACCTCCAGTGACCATGTATCAATAGCCCGGATCGATCTGTTACGTAGGAGTACCGATTATCCAAAGTCGTTTGCAATCCAAGTTACTGGCATCACTAGTTTGACGAACTTGACAGCTTAATTTCCATCTTTCACCTAACTAAAGTACTACCTTCGCCGAACAGATTTAAATGTTGTGTTTAGCCTGATGATGAAGCACTGAAAATAAGCTTGTTCTCTACACCTTTTTTTCACGAGTAAACGGTGGACGTTGGTTTCATGAATTTTACACCGCTATGTTCTGTGCATACATTTAATCCGTCTTCGGAATACTCACAGCATCATGTGAGCAGTCACTCAGATTCGTAAACCTCAGCTGTCTGTCCTAAGTTTGATGCACGCCAGGCTTACTGTTCGCGTGTGGGAATCGATAGTGCTGGCTTGAAGAAAAGCGATACTCAAACTACCACCCGAAAGATGCCTGGTGTAAATTAAAAATGACACAGCAATAAACGTAAACGCTCAGTTTTTTCGCATAAACATCACGAAATGTGAGGAGACCACTGATCCAGCCACAACATCAAAATAGGCACCATCAGTGCATCGTGGAACCCCTTTGTAACTACAGTAACTTTCAGTTTTTCATACTGTATCAGGTGAAATAGTGAATACCTTTGAAAAATATTCAAAATCACCTTCTAAAATGACTTCTTTACCTCTGTCAGGTTGACGATGTATTACAACGTACTGTGTTACCGGTAAATTCTATCACATCGCTACAGCGTAAGCTGTGTGGGGGCCACGCTGATCTGAACAGAAATGGTCGTTCAGAAATGAAAGACGGTGCGCTATACAAAACGATCTCTTTTTGATTGCATGGAGTATTATTGCTTTTTCTCAGTATCAGAATACCCATTTTCTGCCTCAATGGTACACTTTACATCTGAATGCTTTGAAGAGAAGCTCAGATCAAAATGGTAATTTCTGTAGACCGAAGCGTTTATCTTCAATATTTAAGGATGACCGCTATTCGGTTCTGGTGATAAATTCGGAAATGTGAATTTGGAAATTAACTGCAGAGGCGTGGGCTGTCTGGGTTAGTTGCTAATGTTTGACTGAGGTGGTCCCTGATATAAAGTCAAGAGGAACACTTTGGAAGCTACTTCTGAATGCTGCACTCACAACCATGCAGGAAAATTGGGAGTAAAAATGTCAGGGAGGTCGCCAGTTCCCGGAAAACATCATGTGACAAAAAGTCTAACAACGTGCACTTGCGGGTGACCTTCACCGTTCTCGAGGTCATCTACTTTTCCGGTCCGTACGAGCATCATCAGCCGTCGTGACAACCATCGATGTCATCCCGATTACATGCCTACCCTGCACTGTCTGAAATTTTGTCTGGACCATTCTTTTGACTTTTGCTGGTTGCTAGCCCTAACCCCTGTAAATAGGAACGGAGTTGTGATCATTTTTGTCTTCAGATTGAGTAAGTTGATAGGACCACTCTGTTCAGCGTCCAGTCTTTTTTCTGTGTTCATGCGTTAGCCTCGTGTGGCTGGGTTGGCCGATAGGTTACGAACTAGTGCATACTCCGTAGTCTGTTGTTCATTACCGTTGACCGTCGTTCCGTAGTCCGTCGTTTCACTAACCGCTAATCGGTTATCCATTTTCGCGCTCGTTGGTCGTAGACCCAATTACAACAAAAGGTGCTCGCAACAAATGCACAGAAAGTTTCTCCCTGTCGGTCGACTTAACTATTCAAATGAATTGATTCATTTCTCCAATCTAAGAGCAGGCTGCTTACTTGCAATTTCTGGAAGCGTCAAGAGATTCCCCCAATAGACCCAGTCGGTAAAACCTGAAAAACGTCCACATTCGCTGATTTTCCCAGTCATAAGGTGGATCGGAACAGTGAACAAAATGGCCCGTACTATTTAAAGATGGAAAGCTAGAATTACAAGAAAAGCATACTACTAAATATAACTAAATGTCACGTTCTAGCCTCATGATAGTCCCTGGCCAGTCACTCCGATCTAAGAAACGGTGAAACCTTTCAGTCTTTCGTGAAGCCAACATCATCCTTAACATTTTTAAAACTAACCTTTTACTAGTGAGATAAAATCTGACACTGAGCAAATGATGTACTTCAGCGGTGCCGCCATTTTATCGACCAAGAAGCTCCTTATGGTAAACATAAGATACAGGAGATGTGCAATGCGTTCTCAATTCTGTCGAGTAGGTCATCTCGTATGTTGTGTTCAAGTGTTACTTAACGGTGACATCGAATTGTAAGTCAACAGTCGGTCACTACCATCAAACTGGGGGTGACTGTGCTAAGAAGTTGAGTTAATTCAAATCAATGAATTGTATTATAATCTCAGAGGGGCAAATTTTCAACTACCTTACACAGGCTTCTCTACAGAATTCGTACAGGTCATTTAAGTTTATGTACCTAGGTGGCAAAATTGCTAGTACAGTCGAAGATAGGTTAAAGAAATAGGCCGCAGTCATGACCAGATGTAAAAAACACCTATTAATAATGTTTTAATGTTAATTTAAGATAAACGAAAATTCACGAAAGCATGTTCAAACTGGGCACGTGCACATAAGTTTTGTACAAGCAGCGAGTGTAATGTGTGGAACCACACTCATAGAGATCCGAATGCAATGCTGGGTTGTTTCCGACAGGATTTCCGCTGAAAACTGTTCGTTCATTTTGAAACTGTTGGAATCAATGAAATCTTTGAATTCTTTAAGGGAAATGCCATTTAAAGGAGAGGGTAGTGAAGACGCCAAGCTGTTAAGCAAAATAATCCTCAAGTATTCAACAGAAAACGATTGAAGTGAAGATTTATTCTCAAGATTAATGGAGGAGCACGCACTTGATGGTGTTCCACATCAATTATTCCGCATGAGCGAAGACAAAACACCAACATACTTAGATGTGTTAACACACAACGTGGAAGACCAACCAGCTTGCTGGCTCAGATAAACTACACAGTAGGATGAAAGGAGTAAGTACAGTTGAGTGCTTTTCACTTGACACCATATCATCTGCACGGTTCAATGAAAATTTTCAGTTGTCCACTGGCATGAATGCAATTTAACATGAAAGTGGGAGACATGACTGTATTTCACCCTGTAGAACACCGAAGTCAATGATGAGTGGCGACGAGACTTGACCACGTTATTGAGTAAATTGGATTCAATTTGTGAAGCTATCACACAACAGCTTGCGGTTGAATTCTGAACTCCTGATGTTTTGACAGATTCAGATACAGCCGTTCTGTTAACACATGCAAAGCGATCGACGTAGTTGAATAAACATGCGAACGGCTCAAGCAAGCGTGTCCGTGGTTGGGCGTGAGCGACATTAGGCAAACAGACCAGAATTCATGAAGTGAACCTGAACTTCCGTTCACGCAAGAAAGAATTTATCAAAAACTTTCAGTGCTTCAGATATACATGAGATCCGCGAAACTTAAATCGTTCTGTTTTCGCCACTCAGCAGATCTGCACTGTCTAAAACACTGAGTGAATGACTTAGGTGGAGAGTGGCGTACAATTACGCACATATCATGAGAAAAACTAATGCGGAACCGTCTGGATCTCTCGATTTTGTTGGATTTCCACAGGATAAGTTCATAAATCGCCAGTTCGTCTGACAAACTTCGTCACCCAAAGGTGTGATGATGTACAAAAAGTTGAAACGATCTAACTAGCATCTGAGAGAATTAGAAGTGCAGTTGACAGATGAATATTCTTGTGACTCATAAATCTTTTTCCCGCCGGGGTTCACTGCAACAGGGGGAGAAGTCCCCCGTACGAATTAGAATTTTCCCCGAAGGCAGCAACTACCGGGGCTTAAATTCGGGTAGCATATCAACTGGACGTGAACAATTAAGCTCAAATCACTTCGTTTCTAGTTTACAGGAGCAGACGGCTGGTGTGCAACCCTGTATTCTTTGCAACGAGAAAAATAATTCCGGTACGTTTTACTGAAGACCATGGAAGAGGACCCTATAACAGATGGTCGGTTGTACCAAATAGGGACTCACCTGTGAACTAGGAACAATGGCCGTTTGAAAGTTTGAATCATTGGTTCCCATCGATAAATTTGGAAAAAGCCAATAGTAGCATGTAAGATGCCTTGCGCAGTGACATTTCGCTCGCATCTCATCGGTTAATTTTGCGAACTTAACATACACTTTATATAGTAACGGGGCAAGCAGCTAGGCGAAATCAATCTAGTCATATTTGAACCAGTCAGTCAGCTGACCAAAGCGGAAGCGGCAAGATGCAACTGATCGATAATTGGATGCAATAAAACGGAATTGTTGTCAATCAGAGGTTACTAAGAGTCCGAAAAGAAAGAAATGGTTAAAAATATGTACATATTGAGTGGGACGGGTCAGATATGGTTGGAAAATCTACAGAAAACAAACAAGAGCTAAAATAATGTACAAAAAGTACCAGTTGCATTCTTACCGAAAGTAATGAGCGTAACCCGCGTTGATTGTGAAATGGAGCAGCAGCACTCAAGCGCACATACAACGCCGCCTGACTGGTCTGCGTGGATGAAACTACCCGTGTTCCAACTCCACCTAGATAGGACGTGGTGCCCCTTTTTGTCCAGTCCAATACTGTGTACACGTTTGATGGTGTCTGTGGAAGCAGATACGTTGGCAGAACCGGGAGGCACTTCGGCACACGTATCAACGAACACATACCGAAATGGCTTTTGAATTCGGGGGTCGGTTGTGTAGTCAGTGCCATTACAAAACACCTTCTACAGCCAGGGCACACAGTGGACCCAAGTGCAGCTTTCAGTGTTCTTTAGATCCAAACTAAAGTAGGCTGTTAATATTGCAGAAGCTGTCGCAATACATTGGCTGAATCCCACTTTATGTGCCAAGTAACAGTTGGTGACAAACCTTTCACTATGTTGGTAAGAATGCAACTGGTACTTTTTGTACATTATTTTAGCTCTTGTTTGTTTTCTGTAGATTTTCCAACCATATCTGACCCGTCCCACTCAATATGTACATATTTTTAACCATTTCTTTCTTTTCGGACTCTTAGTAACCTCTGATTGACAACAATTCCGTTTTATTGCATCCAATTATCGATCAGTTGCATCTTGCCGCTTCCGCTTTGGTCAGCTGACTGACTGGTTCAAATATGACTAGATTGATTTCGCCTAGCTGCTTGCCCCGTTACTATATAAAGTGTATGTTAAGTTCGCAAAATTAACCGATGAGATGCGAGCGAAATTTCACTGCGCAAGGCATCTTACATGCTACTATTGGCTTTTTTCAAATGGCCCTTCATTAAGAAATGTCAACCTTGGATTTGCATCCAGAAGCGTAAGAAAGTTCAAATTGTTGCCCCGGTCAAAGGATGTGAAATTTAACCACTTACCTGTTGAATCCACATCACAGACTACATATTGACATGTCAGAAATGCCGAAAGTCGATACTGAAAACATGTCACCAACCCTGTCACTCTCAGCGACAAGACATTTTGGAGTTTAGCAAAGAATCTGTGCTACAACTGAGCCAAAACCGCTCGATAACCTGGGCTGGCATTCAGCAATTGGGCAACAAACATTAACACTCGAATGAGTAAACCAAACGCATGTGAACGTGCACCGCGAACCACTGTTATAAACAGTAACGTCTCCCTCAAGTCCTTTATAAACCACAAGGAATTGTCACGGTAGCAAGCCAGATTTTTAATTTGTGCGAACCCATCCTCACCTTCATCGCGTAATCATGCTTTGCTTAACACAATGGCATCCAAGATGTGAAACTCACGGAGCTGGAAGGTACCGTTCATTGGAAGCATTTTTTGGGAAGGGGCGAATATTTTCTTTTATAAGTATGGGTAAATGGATTTTACCGATTTCACGTTTTTGGAGTGCAACCCAACATGTCAAGCACTATTTCCTAACATTCCCGTTTGATTCTTGATAACGTCGATTTAATGCATTCTTAACTGTTTGCTAAACGTCAAGAATTGGAAAAGTACAGAAACATGAAATACTTTTAATTAATCGCGAATTAAATTGGAGGTAATTCTACACGCACAGGAAAATTCGAGACGATCCCACAGTATACTGAAGAGTTGTTAAGCAAGCAGTGACCGGAACAGTAGTGGTAAGCAACCACTCTCAGCGCTATTCAGAGCCACCGGGTGTCACACATTTCGAAAGAAATGTAATTGTACATTGTTTTTGAGTAACTGGGTCGATAAATTTCAACAAATTCTGAATTTGAGTAGAAGGTAAGTGAAAACGAGGGGCACATTTCATTCCGGCTTACTCTACGAAAAGACGCAAACAAAATAGGCCCGCAGAATGAGGAAAAGTTAACCAACAGAATGGTGCTGAGTCTTAGCGGAGACCTCAGATAAACAAGCAGAAGCGCAAAACGTTTATTCAAAACTATTTATTACTAGCGGAATTCTCAGAACAACCACACTTTTCTATGTGGTTACATTGCACTTAAGGTCAACCACGGCCTTCCCAAAGAGAGACAGCTGGAGCTGAGTGAAATTAGAAATTGCTCCACTGTTGTCTATTGATCTGCTTATTCATGTTGATGCGTAATTTGCAAATTCAAAGCTGTTGCAATTTCCCTGAACCGATAGCTCATGTGATGTAAAGATATCAACAACTTGTACTTTTTCCAGTATGACCATTGCGGCTTATATGCTATCAGACTAGCTAATATCAAATGAGTAAAAATTTAATCACTTCTCCCAGTCGACTACTGTTGTCCTAATGAAAACAGCGGCGTGTATCACATACACCTGAGGTTTCGCTCGTTTAATTCCACGACACACATTAAAAAGATTACAAAGCTGTGGTTTCCTATTAGAAAAAAATGAACAAGCGCTATCACTACCATGGTAACACGTTATCACTATACGTGTGCAAACTGGTAACTTACATACATTATGAAATGGAGTAAATCACCAGAAATTTACGAATCAGATGTAGAAGGTTATCGATCTGACAACGCGGGTTCAAATAATTTGGCTGGCCGATACTAACCTCCGTGAGATTTTTGTTGAAAGCCGTGTTTTTTCCTTACCACAATCTCCACTCAGCCACTCTCAACCCACAGAAAGACTCTCGAATGGTCAGACTCTGCTGACAGAACAGCTAAACTGAATGACTTGTGCCTGCATGAAACCGCATAATTATGTACATTACATCACAGTACGCAGCACGTTCTTTGCTTAGTTTGGTTTATACATTTTGTAACCACCATCGGATTAATTGTGCATTAAATTGAACACATCAAGAACCAAGTAGGTTGAATGCCGTTTCTGAATTCCTAGTTATACCGTTAAACAAAGTGATACGGTACAAAGTATATAAAATGCACACACTACAAAAAAGTGCTCCATCCGTTGTGATGGCGGTAAGCGGTCAGATACTCATTAATGAAATGTGTTTGAACTTTTGAATGTCACTATTTCAGTCAATTCCTACAAAGATCAGCAAGGAAAACCTTGCGAAACCTAGCAATTATGTTTCAATGCGACAAATTCTGAAACTCAAACATATAGTTTTCCTGGTGATATTCTAATAAACTTATAAGAAAACAAAAGGTAAACGACAGCACTGAAAGTGTAAGTTCGAATCATTAACGGACAAATATTTCTGTGATAATGGTGACTGATTACAGCTGCGCATCGACACCAATAAATTCCGAGGCGAAGTAGGCAACTGTTTTGCAACAGAAAAAATCTACCAGCAAAATACAGACTCATTCATTGCAGGCCGTCAGTTGGCAATGATTATTGATTAACATATTGTTGAATGAACAACAATAATGTACGTGGTTAATTTGCAGAGGTATCTAGTCACACGTTTTGTTTTACTTAGTTTTGGATACACTGTGAGCAGAACAGACAAAAACGGTCCGAAGGCATAATAGTTTATCATTTTCCATGTGATGCAATCGTTATGTATTAATGCATATATATATCATTGTTAGAAGCCTCTAGTCCTTTCAGCATTTCCTGTCCCTTCTAACGTTGTCTTTGATTGCGGAGTACAGTGAATAAAATCCAAAGTGAAAACTTTTAAGAAAGTGATGATGAGATACAGCTTGGGTGACCCCATGCGGCTGGCAACTGGCTCATGGTTCCTAGTCTTGACAGCTAAAGCAACCGAATCCTGGGTTCCGCGTCTTCCGATTTTCCGGCGTGAGACCTAGCCACTCATGTCGGTTAACTGATCACTCATAGTTAAACCAACAATAAGAAGTCCACAATTTCTGGGGAGCTATCTTCTGTTTTGGGCGACACAAATCTCGGAATTTTGTGAGGGTTTACAGGAATGACTGTTAGCCATACGCACCGGGCATACGGCAAACGTGAAAGTGTTTGGATGGTTTTAGCACACATCTGACATCGACGTCGATAATATGTGACAGTGCACACGAGTTCGTGTCGTGCAACTGCCTCCGGCCAGACAATCACGCCTACCCTATATACCCATGACTGGTGGCCGTTTACCTGAGCTAAAACTGAAACTTTTCATTCAAACCACGGTCGATAACGTCACGTTTGTCATTTTGGGCATACGACAACCCAGCATTTGTGAAGGTCGAACAACGCTTGCCGTCGCTGAAGAACCAGGTACATTGTGGGGCGAACAGGAACGGAACCACCGTTCAGATAATCGTCACATCAGACATGTGCAGAACATCTTTAGAGTCAAATTTCTAAATGAGATGAGGAATAGCACCTTGTCTCGAATAAAGCACAACACAAACTAAACATCACTTAGGTGGTTTGTGCAGTAAGATTGTTATCGTTGAAAAGTATCCTGTCCGATCGTATGCCAACTGTTTTCGGAGTTACATTTTTATGGGGTGAGCTGCACGAAATAACGTCGATTAACACCTGAAGTAAATAGAGACTCAAAACCAATTACACATAAGCCCACGTCAGGAAAAAGAAAACTCATCGATTTAACTCACCGACTTGTAGGCAGTTGGTGTTAATCTGTCAAGTATGAATGACAGATAAATTAACACCGATATAAACAATGAATTCGAATTAAGCTTAGTCACACGCAATATCAATGTTTCCTTGATTGTCTTAGTAGTATACTAAGGTCATCGTAGTAAGTCTAGTGAGAATGCATTTGGGCATCTAGTTTAACGAGTGAATACCTGACCTCTGTTCCGTTGTTAATATGATTCAGATTACAGTTCAACCGTAGCTGGTCACCCGAAATTGCTGAAACGTCGAATTTTACACTTTGCTCGTGATGTTGTACTCTTCTCAGTTTCAACAAGCCGATAGACTGTTAACTAGAACGTTCAGTCGGATGATGGATGAAAACTGTAAACTGAAAATTACGCAGCATGTGAATAGCTACGCTGCTGTTCTACCTGAGAATCCACCCCGTTGATTTTTATGGAAAAATATTTTCTTTGGCAGCAGTCATACACCATACAATGTGTGCTTCTGGCACAAGGTACAGTTACGTAGCGATCGGTAATTTTGGGGAAATGTCATCGGCATGTCCGACAGAAAAAACGAAGACAACTCACTTAGCGATATGCCAAACGGAACTTTTTGCCTTCTGCAAACACAATGGTAAATGATTAATATTGCTTGTCGGGGGAAGATTCTAGCAAACGAAAACTTTTGCTTACGAGTTGGGAAAGCAGGGATGTGAAATAAAGCCGCAATGATCGTAATGACAACCACAGCATAAACACAAGTTTTCCGTGAACAAACTGGAAATAGGAGCTGCTAGCAAGGTCTAATGTCTCCCTTGGAATAGAGAATTCACGCTAAATATGTCAACAGTGCTGAGTTTTTGCAATGGGTGATTAATCCTTTTGGATAGTGCTGATGTCACGTGTTGCCGGTAAACTTTCCTCCGGGCGCCCAGTTTCATTGTGTTCGGCAGTGCGCTTAACGTTGAGAGCCGCCGGTTTTTGAAGTTGACTTCTCATGTAACCGAACTTTCAACTGTACATCCAGTTGCGCAAAGGGCTGGATATGGATGATATAGGTTGCTTGTTGGCAGCAAAAAGTTGATTATGCTGTGGTTTCTACTAAGACAAATGGTCCTAAAATTTTCTGCGTTGTACAAACTGTGGTTTTTGAAGATCTTGTTACACTTGTCGATCTGCAAAGTTTCAGAAAAAAAGGTTACAATTACATTGTGTTAGTGAGACTTTTAATTATTTCCGTGTGTGTAGTGATAAGTCTGCCGTGTTTACTGATTACCTTGCCACAGTTACCTTGTGTTCTGCAGATTCCTTGATAGTCAGCTACATTTTGACACGAAGTTGTTTTTGTAAGGTGCAATTGTACCTTGTAAAATATTTATTGTTCTCCTAATATGAAGTGATATACATCCGGAATAAAACTTTCACAAGAAATGATCTGCACAATTTGTTACTGGCTGCATAAAAGTTTCAACAATATCTACATAAATAGAAGTTTCTAGAGTTAAATGATTTCAACTTGAACAAAGTTAATATTTGCTCGGGGTCTTTACATTAAGACAGGGTTTTAGCCAATCCACTTTGAAATGTAATTAGAAGTCAGCAGTAAACTTGGGATATTGCCCAAGCTGAAGTATTCAAACCATTTATTTGCCCCTAAGTATTCCAGGTTAGAAAAGTTAAGCGGCAAAATGCCGGAATATCAGAACGGCAACAAGACGCTTTATAGATTTAAGTGAAATTAATCAAATTCTTAAATCATCATAATAGACATATTCTTCACGAAATTATGGATTTCTTAGGTATAACGGCTCATCTGTATGATGCACTTTGTTAGCGTAAAGATGTTTACAACTTTTCAGCATATCTGTTATAAATAAGAAAATTAGATTTTTATCAGACTTTATTGCAAAGTGTGATTGTTTTTTGCTAAAAACAGTTAAGAATTTGAGCATTAAGGCGGGGGTTTGTAATCATTTGGATGATGGATGTGGAAAAAACATCAATCCAAAGAATAACAAACGTAACAATGTCATTGCAACAGCGTATAAACTGGCGTTCAACAACTCCTCCTTAGTCCAGTAACTCATCTTTAAGACTGCCATCTGGGTATGAAAACATGCACCATCATTGAAAGCTTAGCAATTACATCAGCATTTTAAACTTATCAGGTTTGGTGACCGCAGTAGAGGTTCAGGACTAATCTCTAAAAGCACTGAGCCACCGGAGAATTTGGCTTATTTTAAAATTATTGACTTTTCAGCATAAGACTACAGATTACTCAGAGAAAATATTGATTAGGCTTCCTATATGCATACCTTATCGATCACAAGTGCACCAGAGACGCCGAAACAACCAACTGCAAGAAACAAAGTTGCAAATTTTCAAAAACGATTTTATTAAACTTCATCATTGGAGATGTTATTCCTTGAAGCTGAGCTTTCTAATTTCTGAACATTGAACTAAATTGTTGGTGGTAGTGAGATTACCCAAAGTAACGAAACCAACTATCTTCATTCTACCACCATTAATAGCTTTTTACCAGACTATCACAAAAATTTAAATGTCAGACACACAAACATAAATAACCGTATGTGGTTTGTCGGTATCTAAGAATGAAAAATGCTATATATTACACACTTTTACCACTAATGTTATTACGATTGAATATATCTCGGTAGTCAGAGATCGGATTACTTTTGCGTCAACCAAGCCTGTGGTGATTAAGTAAAGTGAGACTGAGAGAAAAACAGCAAATAAACTCTCGTAACCGGACGACGTTTTCTTTCGTTTTTTGTACTACCTAAATATGCAGTAGCTCGAATACGATATACGATGTTTCACAAATGACATCTGTTCACCCACAACTGTTCTTTTGGAAAAAGTCTATCTGGTTTTATCAAAGTGAGCAAGAAAAAATGAGATTTGTGTGAAACCCTTTTATTTGGAAACAAGATGACCAGACCACGAAAGTCAGTCCTTACGATTTTTGTTTATACCGGTGCATTTTTTGCTTCCACTGACAGTTAAAAGGTATTGAAATATTAGAAAATAAAATCTTCTCGAACTCTGTAAAAGCACTAAGAAAATCGCTCCAGTTTCTTAAGTGGCATAGTGTTAGTCTGCAACTGAGGGTCTGTTGAGCCTCGGTGAGAAAAATGGGCACCTACACGAAAGTGTGTGAAGCAGGTATAGCTTACATTAGTCATATTTTGAAGGTTATACGTTTTTCATTAAGTGCACAACTGATCATGACGTACAACCCTCATTCAAGTAACTGTTTCTCGCAAAGTTCAATCTACTACGCCAAAATATGTTTGGAAGGGTTGTACGTGATGATAGTCGTGTTAATGTCAAAGTGATTCTGTTTCATGAGAATCCATTACCCTCATTTGCTGTCCGCATTTTCTGCGAATACGACATACGCACAGTAGTGCTCAGGCGGAGTCACAGAACTTGGTGCATGCATTTCGCCATATCAATTGCCCAATTCTACCGCCCGGTGTTCTACGTGCCCATATGCAACAGACAAATGAGTTCCTGGGGAAGAGAAGTTTCTTGGAATAGTGTGGTACACACTTGTGTCAGTTGAAAGATTGATCGTTCGACCGTTTTGTACACCACTGCATTATGTGGAAGCTCAAACATATTTTAGGTGGGGTATTACAGTGTTCTAAGCTTCTCGCAGGTCGTCTGTGTCACTTGCGTAATTCTCACACGAGACAAGGCTGACTGGTTTCGGTGATGAAATATATCGACGGAAGGCCAGGGAATAACATTGCAATCAGTGAAAGTTATGACAGTTAATTGTCGAAATAACTTGAGAGTAATGTGCACTCTAATAAAATATCTTAAGAAAGGAAATATATAAGGTCTATGTTTGGCTCACTTGGTTGTTTGTTGTAGACTTTCGGACCGTTTTAGTAACTCATGAACTACTGTTATCTTGAATAGACAACCACAAGACTCGAGGATTCTAACCTACCAGAAAGCAGACAGTATCACTTCTTTGCGGATTGGTGGAGCGAATTGTAAACACAGCTCGTTGGTGACTTAAAAAGAGAATTGTCAAAGCCGTCCGATATTAATACAGATTAGGGCATCGCTGAATTGCCTCGCCGCGGTTGTTGCAAATTTTCCGGTAATGTCAGCCATCCAAGAATCGTCTCTGATTTAATACTTACTGTGCCCGTCGAACAGTGTAAACACCAAGCCACTTAATGTAGCTACGAATTCGATGTTTAGCCTTATGTAAACACAGTGTAAAGGTTGGCTTCTATTAGAGTGACGAAACGTTTTGTTCAGAAATGGATTTTCATACACTTCCTAACACGTGATGATAAGCAGCATCGTATTCATCAGTTGCATGTGTAAGAGAATAAAGTTGACGCACGCGCACAAATCTGTTGATGTTTGAGGAACTTGTCGCTCTCCAACTGAAACTGTACATGGGGAGGCGAGAAAACCCAAGCATTTGTGTGCAATACTTTGGAACTCTTACATCTCGATGTCCATTGGAATTGGATGGGTATAATCAGTTTGGTTGAGATAACTATATAGATGCACATCTTGAATCTTACTGTTACATAGCATGCTTCCTTTGATAAAAACGGTTATATCATTCCATTACTCGTATGTTGCCATACACGATCATTTCGAGATGAAATATAACGTTCACAGTATAATACCTATGGTTGTTAATGCGCAGTTTCACTGGTTTCTGTTTAATGTCCCCTCTGCCATTTAAATTGGTTTTGCCTCTGGCGGAAGCTAATATCTACGTGCACAACTAAACTTTTCAGTACTCACACGTCCTGGACACCAAGTGCAGGATGAAGTCCGCCATCGTTCTGAGTGTGAAAATCTTCAGTGTATAATAACTGTTGAGTAATGTGCCGACCTTAGAGAACCACTTCGCTCCTGTCCAAGACGTAATTACTTCACTATCCCCCATTTGCTAATACCTACGCAAAACCGATCAGTGATGTTCAGCTGACATTACTTATCTTCTGCTTAAACAAAATAGGTTGCTAGTTCAGGTCTGTACAGTCAGCAAATATATATATATACATATATGTGAATATAAATATGTAGCTAAATATGACATACACATATTCACGTGACACATGTAAGCGTATATTTAAAGAGAGCTGAGAATTCCAGAAAGTGTGGCATGGTGCACAGAACGACCCTGAAAAATCTAGACATCAGCAGGTACATGCGGAATAAAAAATATTCAAAAATCAAACTAGCAACTGAGACCCTGTGTTTTTTCCATGTTTTATGCAGTGAAACCACCTTCGATGTCGCAAGAATCCTAAACTTTTTCTTGTGTGAGGTGTCCTAGTAGTACCGTCGTACCTGTTCACATTACCTACTGAACTCGAATATAGTACAAACCAGCAACATCAAAGTTGGTGGATTGGCGTGGACACCACAGCTTTACTCATGACTGAACAACGAACCCTAGTCATCCTCAGTTATGTAGCAGTGCTTCAGATATTGTCGATAGGATCGGTCCCCAACAGCCTGACGTTTGTTTGAATTTTGAAGATCGACTGGAGTTTCCGCTGGCATTCGTCTTTTCTTGTAACAGGCGTGCAAGTCCAACACTCTAACGCTGTTGCGTGCTCTGCTGAAATCTTCTTGTTATACGGTGAGTGAATCGATAAATATGGTTTGTTCGCAGAGCGGCCATTTCTTAATTGCGACTTGTGATTCGTTTTAGCATAATACTCTGAAACTTTGAGCGTACAAACCAAACAATGAAGACCTAGCTTCGCTATATGCCCTTTCCAGTCACCTGGTGGGAATAATCCTACTTTACATTTTCGGTGGCTGCCAACACTGAAACCGTAACTGCGGTCCTCAAAGTGGACCTTGTAAAGCTTACTGTTTAAGATATCACGTACATACTTCATGAATCAGTCACTGATGGATAATCAGAATTGTAGTTATTCTAGGTAAACTATCAACAACGTCCAATGACGCACTTTATTTCGAATTTGACTTCTATGGCAAACTTCCTTCAGAGGGAACCAACAGATCGGTGCCTAGTTTTTGAGAACCACATAAACCACATTGCCCAAACTGATTATATTTTACGCGCGTGTGGCACTGAATGTCATATGGTTTCGTCACTTTCATTTCGACAAATATTACCACATGTAATTTGAAGAGAGAAAGCAATATACTCGGAAGAATAAACGAGTTTAAGCAACTTACATAAATTGACTGATGAGTAATTTATACAATTCACAGTTTACACAATCAAGTCTTTGGAGATACAAAAATGATATTAATTATCAGAGCTAGCCGAAAGTGCAAAAGCACCGTCGACTGGTACGTCATCATATCCCACCTCCACCGAAAACCTTCTTCCATAAAAGATTTTTGTAGCGCTTCCGAGGTGCTAAACCACAGAACCCAGCTTTAGCCCGGTTAATGGTCTTGTAACATTCGGTTCAAACTGTTTTCTGCACATAGTTTTCCAGCGCCCTCGACCGTCTGATTCACTGAAATAACTGTATTAAGTCGAGAAAGGGAAGTGATATTCTTCCCTAATAAGTAGATATTTTCCGAAATAGAAGAGTAGTCTACTTCGCCGGCGAAATTTCCAGACTTCATTGATTGCGATCAACTTATCACTACTTGCCTGGGATCACAGCTTTCCTTCTGAATCAAATTTGGCGGGCATTCCACTTTGAATGGAATGACCGCATTAATTTTCCTGAAAGGAAGTTTAGCGTTACAGTCGACGATCGTTAGCTGAGCTCGGGTTTAAACTTGTATGATCCGGTCGTCTTCAACATTGTGCCGTTATTCACTATGGACTATATTATCGTGTTTTATTATATTCCACCCTTTGAACAAGTCGCATCAAACAAAGGCAATGACTCAGCAAATTTAATTGTTTGGCGCAAACCTCGGACTAACAGTGGAGTTAAAGTCACAACGGTACATAAAATCCTGGGATGGTTTGTTGACTGCTGGCAAGAAACAAACGGTATACTTAACATGGCAGAAATGTCGTTCGGAACGTTTTTCAACTTGAAGGTTATGGTAGCCCTCCACGGTAGAAACTAACTAGACGGAAATATAGCTGTTGATAAATCTCGGTATTGGCTTACATCCTCGTCAATACCTGGATTTGAACTGTAGTACTTGGTAAATATTTTGCTGTAAATCTAGCATGTTGATTTAATTGATGAGTAAACAGATTGCATTTTTGTAATAGCCATCAGATCAACTTCATAAACTGCGTAACTTGGCAATTTCAGCGGACAATGGAACTGTGCACACTGGAATATGTTGCTGCGTGAACTGTGCAATACATCTAAGTTAACGGCCACCTCGAAAGGCAAACCACATTTTGTTATCCAGTGTGCTTAACCAGTATCACGAAGTTCTACGAAAAAACAGAGCCACTTTAATTATTGAGAACAAGATTCGTAAGCAATCTACCTCTTGATTCATAGGTTAACTATAGTCATTCGTGATACTAGGCGATGAGGTAAAACACGAATGCCTCTCTGTCAGCTGGGTTGGCTGAATTTGTCATATTTATTCAGAGTGCGCCTGAACAGTGGCAAACGACGCACACATAGTTGCACCTAGAATTCTAAACTTTATGAATCAGGCCATAATTGGTCTCAACTTCTAATTAGATCACAAGTTACATCAACATTAGTGAATCAATCAAAGTTAACCTAAATACGCCACTAATTATTTCACCGCAGAGAGCCAGCTGCTCAATCACGTTTGTAGGTCACACAGTAGCGCTGAAATTGCCAAAATGAATTTTGATCGAGGAACACCAAGATGCTATTAACAGCTGGTGAGTGTTTAGATGTACTGTGCACATCACACGAACGGTTTCACAACCCGGAGTGTTTGGGTAAAATTCAGCAACGCGTGGTAACTAACATAAGGAATCATCATCGAAGATTATTGTAATTTTGACGTTTGGAGTAACACCATTCGTACGAACAGCTGGCCTCCTGCTAAAAGACAACTGACTAAACCCTGCCGCTTGTTCACACTTGTGAATGTTCCATAAGTTTATCTTAATTGGGACTTAACCTCAGGCTTATGTTCCCCATAGGCAACCTTGTTGCCCACTGCAACGTTTCTTTCAAACTGAAACAATCCGATAATAAACCGTAGAAGAAATTTCACATTTGTTTCTGGGTGATACCTAGTCTGTCGGATCGTTCTGAGAGAAAAATTGACACATACATGCAGGGATGTAATAAATGAACTCAGCTAGCGACACTTCCAAACAAATTTGAAGTGGAAGACGCTGGTAAGTCCACTGATCCGTTTATCGTGAACGAGAAGTTAGTCGGTGAAGTGAGCAATATTTCGGAAAAATCAATCAAACTCCATTGCATAATTCTCAGTCAGATGACGACTTCAATCAAAAATTTAAAAACAAAATCAGTGTTAAGTATCACTCAACAGGTGAAGCACTCAAAGTAGCACGATCACTTGTAAACAAATTTCATCATCATCATCATAGACAGCAATACATTAGTGGTTCATACTAATGCTTAACTGCCACACAACCATGAAGAAACAGCAAACCCTATATAGAAAGAGAGAAGGAAAAAGAAGGGGACGGGAAGGGACCTAACTACTGAAAATGACTACGTCCATATTCAAACATTTAAAATCAAGGTGCCTACACCTTGCAAACAAACAACCGAGCTGCAAGTGAGAGTAAGGCGTCATCAACAAGACAGCTTCCTCACGGCTTTCACTGCCCCGCCTCAGTCAATGCACTGACTTCACAGATAACTCGGCCAAACAACGACAACATTCACGCCACTGAGCTCGAGTAGCCGTCACCTCACCTAGAGTCTCCAACCACCGATTCTGTGAGTCGCGAGGGCCCCAGCCCGGGAGACGAACTCGATCTACAGTGGCCAACCCCTTGGTGAACGACTTCATTTCCCTACGCCAGGTCATTATCTGACCACCTTGCACCTTACACCAGTCGGTCGCAGTGTCAGCGAACAGTGCTCGGTGTGAAAGACGACTAGCTGGCATCCTTAATACGTGACCTAACCATCTAAGCCTGTGCAAACGTAGAGACTGGACAGAATAACTCGTTTGGCAATCACTACCAAACACCCGCTTTCTAACCTCTTCGTTACTTACACGCTGGTGCCACCCGATACGAGTGAATGAACGCAGACATCGGTGGTCAAATACTTGAAGACAGTTCACGTCTTCTACCCTGTCTGAGCGGTCAGGTCTCGCTGCCGTAAAGTAATACGGCCCTCACCGTTGTCTTATATACACGACCTTTTAACTTCAGAGAAATTTCCCTCAGTCGCCAGAGATGCCTCACATTAGCAAATACAGCCCTAGTCTTAGAGATACGCGCTTATATTCCATTCCCTACACCTCCACCGCTGCTGACACGGCTTCCCAGATATATTAATAGCATTTTTTCAAACTTAACGGCAAACTCACTCAAAAGCATGGGTTGTTTCTCGGTTGTGCCAAAAAATGCATTCAGTAGGCTAGAATATATTCACTAAATGGATGACAATATATCCTATCGACAAACATAACTAAACGATGATTTCTCCAGTCTCACCACCATTGACCCATCACTAGTTTGACTGAAAAAATGAATCTGTCGGTTTTTTCAGTACAACTCTCAGCCACAGCTCAAGCTGGATTACGGTCAGCGTGACAAAAGTAAGTTATCAGAAAGGTTCACATGTTCGAACTTGCTACGTAACTTAGCCATAAACAGGCACATGCGTACCCTACAATTTCTTATGCTAGTAACACACGCAACACCGAAAAATCTTGAGAGGAATTTTTGTCAGTTGCAATTTTTCACTGTTGCATACTAGTAGTAAGTTTACTGGGCTCAGTAGACAATCGGCAACACACAATATATGAGATACAGATTCAGTTTAATATCGGAGGTGAATATTGCGATTAATTCAAATTCAAAAACGCCATGCTCAGAAAAGGAAATTGTTGTTTTTATCATTATTATTAAACTGAGGGAGAAAAAAGTGCCAGGTGAGAAGTTTCCTGCAGCTTTTGCGAATTCCCAGATATCAACTGAATGAGATTGACTAATTTCGGTTTATCCTAGAATTGCAAGCACCCAGAAATACTCAATTAGTGACCGGAAAGAAAATGGACTACAATTTTGCTGATGGTGTCTGACATTTTCACCATGCAAAATTGAAAGATTAATAAAATTTGCGTCAACAAATAACTGATAAAATAGTTCACGGCAACAGTCAGCCTACGAACTCCGTTAGACTCAAATTGTGCAAGCATGACATGACTCTTATTGATCGATAATCCTAGTTTCAATCCGCGAAATCAAATTTTCACTATCCTCAGTTTTTTTATGTTTGCAAATGTATCCATGAGCTTTGCCGTTTGCTGTGCGTAGAATGTAACGTTTTAATGACCACGTGCACTGGTAGCCTTTTTCACCTATCTTCCTTAAGTATTTGCGAAACATTGTGATCATTTTTATGAGGTCACTCTAGTGAACTGTCTGCATCTTTGACTGCAAAATAGTGTACTCATTACGTTCAACTAATTACTCATCATGGGTTGTCAGCATCCTTTTACAACACTCACTGAATAGCAGTTTCACGCTTGTGAGTAACTACTGTACTCAATCTCACTAGCTACGTCGCTATCATTTTTTAATTGCATCTGACATATCTACAGACGGATAATCTGTTTGTTACTGACCAGTAAAAATACGGCTAGATGTATTAAACAACAAAAACAACTTGAATGCGGATTGTATTTAATTTATTTAAATAGTACTCCGTTGTTTTTATTTTCTGGGCTATTCTCGCTGAGACTATTAAGAGTTCAATACAGGTTCGGTTATACATCAAACTGTGTTTACATGGAAATGGGAAAATTCGGATGTTTTAAACAATCTGAATGGTATTTTCCTTACCAGTGTTGTATTTTTCGACTAGAATGTTCTCAGATAACACCTATTCCGCAGTTTACCCAGATGAAACCTTCTTAAATTAATCGACGAGTATCGTATACGTTGGTTGAAGTTCGCAGAGCAGAATCGTCTTTTCAAAGCATCGAAATTTATATAACTAATGCAGTTTGTTTCCTACGCTTCAGAATTGTTTAGCCGATAAATATGAGAATGCTACTTTCGTACGTCCAAGTTTTCTGCTTTACTCTTATGAACGCTTCAAAAAGTTACACTTAACTGTACAGGATTGTTCGACTGCTATTTGTTTAAGTATGGTGAATACAAGGTGCCTCGTATTGAATAGACGATATTCTGTGACAAGCTTGAAAGCAATCATAATCAGCACCAATTTCAAACGTAGAGTATATTTTTAAAGAAATCAACTCGTGTGGAGTTTAGATGGATTCGAACCAGCAACAGGAACGATTAATCTGCCAGAAAATTTGTGCAGGTAACCGATCAAATATGGTAAAATTACTATCTTCCGGTGTGTATTTGTAGTTTAGCAGGTAGAGAATTTGCCTGATCCGGTTATGTTACTTTCGTTTTTTTGCTCGAGCTCATTCCGAATCCCGAACTTTCGCAACTGAATATCTTCTAATTTCTCACACCTGCCCACCCAGTTATCGGCAGCAGTGATTATTGCACGCGGAGTTGTTTTCAAATGCGCAAGCATTTAGTCTCTCTGGTATAAAATATTTACCAGCACTCCTCGCCGATGTACCTAAATAACAGCCTGCCAAAAAAAGTGACTGAATTAACTTTAAATATAAATGTTTATTTGAACCGTCAGTTTCCTTCCAGAGCTTAAACATGGCGTGGCTGACGCTTTAATTACACTGATCATAGGCAATCTTGGTTCAGGTGTTCTTAGCGAAAGAATCAGCCTCCTAAGTGAACTGGTGTGTTCTGAAGACTACCAACCCGATTCAAGAAATATTTTGCCACAGAAAAATACTTGGTTTGTCTGTGTGCTGGTTAACGGGCACAACTTTACCTCCTCTGTCAAAAGTGGGTTTTGAGGGAAACCCCTTTGTTCTTGCGTTGGAAGTGTCTTCGTGTTTTGGGTAATTGTCATTATCAAACGTACAAAGCAGTGTTCAGCGGTCCATTAGAATTCAGGATCATGCAAGATCTGACTGCAGATATCAAAATTCTGTTCCATGAAAACTTGACCTTTACAGGACTTCAACCTGAACTGATAACAAAGACATTTGATTGCCTCTGCTGAATTTATGCAGTCGAATGAAAGACTTGGTGCCCAGCCCGAATACCAGATGTGAGTTTTGTCGGACAAAAGAGAATATACTAAGCTACTGAGAGTTTGAGCGTATATGATGGATAAGAATTACGAGACCAGACAATTCGGAGGACAAACAGATCACGAGGAACAAATGTGGTAATAACGCTATATGAACAAATCAGACAACACCAGTTCCGATAATGCAGCACAAACAAGTGTTTGAATACAGAACGGCAGCCTGTTTGCTTAATCGGAATATTAAAAAACCACTCTACTGAGAGTTAGTCTACCTCAGGAAGTACTAACCTATTGGCAAGAGATGTTTGAAGATGCTACCAAAGATCGTCATGAATTCCAAAACGAGAGATGGTTTAAAATGGCTCCAAAAACATTTTCTTAAAAAAAACTTGACGGGGCACAAAATCGTGAAGAAATTGCGCGCGGAAAAACAAATTAATAAATTCGATTAAATAAAGATGTGACGCAAAGTGTTGGTCAATGCAACCTCTTCCCTTATGTAACCACAACCTACGACGAACATTATTTCTGACTTAATTATTTTTACACACGCCAACTTTGTCATTTTCTCAGTACGACACCCTTTAAAAATATGAACAATATTTCCACTTTTGCCTAGTCTGTTGCTAGCCAGGTTTGTAAACCAATATATGAGAGGGTTTAACGTCTCAGGTAGGTTTGAAGGGTGAAGTTTGACATTCATAACTTATGCGTTTTTTTCGTTACATTCGTACGCGATAGTTTAACTTGGTTGATTTACGTCTGCCTCCAGAGACCACCCATCTGGAGGGTTTGTATAATCGTGAGTTCTTTCGTTTTTTCTAAGTTTTTCAAAAGTCTTCAACATCTACAAACTTAATCATCACCATCAAAATTAAACAAAATTCATCTTCGTTATTTCAATTTGTCTTAACATCCAGATACGTGAGGGATACCTTCAAGCACATCAGAAATGTATATCCAATTCAACTGCTTTTTGGTTAAATACTCAGCTTTACTCTTACACTTCGACGTGCACAGCCTCCAATATCTTCAACGAAGCTCATGTTTATCTTAGTAAAACTCCACTGAGGCGTTCTGGCGGCTGCGTACCTGATACTCTTTTCGTCAAAGTTAAATTATGGATAGTTGAATTCCTTAAAGAGTGAGATCACACAAAGAAAAATACTGAATTTTAGCGATTCTGTTCGTAAATCTGTTAACTGACTTGTATCGACTATCCGTTCGTAGTATGTACTAATTATGTTATCGCAGTTCACTTGTCGCCATTTGTCCTAAACTCTGAAGTGAATTATACTAAATGGTTGCATAATCTACTCAACATATGATTCATCGCGAACGACACTTTTTGGGACATAGCATAGCTTACTGTAAGCACGTAAATTACGGTTTCATCCAAAATTAGTTCCAGATTGTTTAGACCTCAAAAAACTAGTAGTTTACTTATACCTTCAGAAGGAAAATCATGTTGTCATCATACAGGATCGAATAAAGCATTGACATCGCTCATCTAATTAGTTGTCTGTGACCTGCTGTTTTGGTGGTGCGTACAGTACAAGACCAATAACGAAGCCAGCCTGTGGCACCAATTATATATCTGTTCCAAAAACAGCTGTCTTATAAATGATCCGATAATCGTTCCACTCAGATATTGACTGCAAACTACAATGTGCCGCACTTGGTGCAGCAAACCGCTGCTCCTAGCATTAGCCATGGGTATGAAATTTCTCCTAACTGACGGTAAGTGTGTATTACTTTAAATACACTGGTTTTAATCAATTTTATCCATAATAGCGTCAAGTAAAATATGAACCTCTTAAAAATAATAAACAGTGTTTTAAAGAAACAGAAAAGTTTAGTGTTCAACTGAGTTCTCTTACAGTAAACAGTCTAGTAAAAATCGTAAAAACAGGCTTCAGATTTGTGGGCAAGTAATGGAGAGAATAGCGCTCAACAAGATTAGCTATGAGACGGCAATTTGTCGCAATGTTTTTACGGTTTTCTTTTGCTGATCAGGACATGCATGAGTAATTCAAGAACGTCCGACTTATGATCTTGTAAACCAGCACTATTGCAATTTGAAGTCGATGTTATGTCATGGATTCAGTAATTAGGTGACAGATGGACAAAACCAAATGATCTGAGGAATACCAGCCAACCTTGCCAAAGGAATCTTCAACAGCGACACCTTTGCTGATCTCACGTCGTGACTGTAGTGGGTAGGCACTTCAAGACCAAAGTGTGCGTAGAACGGGGATGACACAGTAAGTTCCGTAGTAGTGGAGTACAAAATGATTAAAGCGACTGATACCCGCCCCACGGAGCTGAAAGCTGAGTTTTATGAAATGCGGTCCTCCGTGTGGATTCACCAACGCGGTCGTACCAGAGCAAGCATAACGTCTGTCATGACTGACCGTCCTATGGAATGTGTGAACCGACGTTGCCATTCGAACCTAACGATATCTTGAACAGCACGTCGATAAAACTTTTCAAAAACTGATCTGCTTCCCCCAGTTACTCTTACAAGATTCACAGTTCACAAGAATACTGAACTATAGAGTTATATCCCTGCTATATTCAGATTAAAGTCCGCGATGTTTGAGGAGTTCACAAAGTTTCAAAAACCCAGATCAAACAATCACTCAAGTTGCATAGCCTGTCGAAAGTACAACTAACCCTCTATTAAGTTATCGTTTTTGTCATATACTTCATTGAGACGCTTGACCTCATGGTCGGTTCAGTGTCCGAGTTATCAAGGCCTTGCTTCGAAAAAATTCATTTTAGAAAAACCTGGAATACCCAGTGACCCAGCTTTTTGTTTTACCAAACCGTATGAATCATCGATTGCGTATCGTAATATCACTAGATATTATGTTCCCTTTGCAGGTTTTCGGTTTGCCAAATCCGAACAGTTCCACCTATATCTGGACAGATAATCAGTCAGAATTATACCTGTCTCAGTCGAAATATAATACCAACTGACATATTCCGTGTTCTTATAAGAAATTTGACAAAATGTGCGAATTTTTACTGACGGCTTTTAGTGTCTGTTTGTTCATGCGGTCGATCCACGGAGGCCAAAGTTTGGAATAGAACACCCTAGTCTAGATATCAGCCATCGTCCAAATGTGTATAACACCCAACGTTAATCTACAAGTTGGAATCTATATAAAATATTCCAGAAAATGTGAAACCGGTCAAAATAGAACGTTGGTTTGGTGATGAATGCTAGGGAGCAATAACATCGTAAATACAGATGCAGAGAAGCCAGACATTTTTCAGTGAATAGGCATTTTACTGGGCTAGCATTAACAGTAGTAGTCATTCTTATAGGGTTGCATGCAAAAATTTGAAGCCCTCATATGTAATGTCTTATTTTACCCATAGGCAAGACGTATTCCTTTGTCGACCGAACTTCGGGAGCGTTTTTGAGTCCGAATTATCCTTCAGCCTATCCGGCAGGGAGTTTCTATTTGTGGCAGATTACTGTTGTCACAGGTCAAAGGATATCGCTTACCCTTGATCCATTTATCGTGAGTTTTGAGTGGTGTGTTCTAAAATTACTAACCTTGTCTGCCTTAACCCTATGAGCAATGCAGTAAACCCACAATGCATTTGTCTTAGAAGATTTCTTACAAATTGAATCTTCTAGATGTATTTAGCTGGATTATAAAGGAGAGTTTAACCTAACTACTTCTGTTCATATAAAACATCAGTACCATTGACCACATAGTCAAAGACGAGTATATAAGTTAATATTTCTTGGTAAAGCTACATTTGTGTGGGTTTGAACGAAATTGCTATTCCGCCACCCGAAAGGACCACAACATTCGTGATCAGAAAAGAGGCTGCTACCAAATGGTACATGTTTGTATGAGTAGCGGTGGGATTGTTGGCGTCAAAAAATCACTAATCACTAGAGCACATCGATTAGTTGTTTCGGATTTTACATATTAAAGCCTATCCAATAACTTGTTGAACACATACAAAGAGTATAACACAGTCTGTTACTGCATAACCCCTCCGGTTAAGAGACGGAATTGCTGGAAAAATACAGAATGTTACTACGACCTGTACAGGAAGGAAGTTTCACTCGATCCAACTGGTGTTCCTCGAAAGATGTTGGCTTGAAAGTATGTTAATGCAAATTGTAGATTGTGCTCACCAGTGAATGAATAATCACAGAACCGGTACAAAAGTGGGCCGAATAAAAAAACGTAGCAACGCATCTATAACGTGAAAAATCATACAGTCAAAACAGGAGAACCAATAATCAACAGCATTTGACAGAAAATCCGGAAGAAGGCATTTCTCTAAAAACAGTCAATAAGCCGCACAGAATGAGTTCAAGTAGCTACAAGTTTGATTGCTATGCTAAGGAGTGACTTTGATAGAGAGTCAAGTCGTATAACGTTCCAATTCGTGAACGCGAATCGAGTCAATACTGCACAAGAAACCCCATAATAATATGAAAATTTACCCTCTTGTTAACCACGTGTCAGTGTTCTACAGTGAGACTTTCTTTAGGTAGGATTTACATCAAAAAATTACACAGGATGAACACAAACAACTCAACGGTAGTATTTTTCACAGATTTTCGTGTGATCTGATCTCCGGTTTATACGTAAACATGCTGTTCAACAACAAAAGCTGGTTGGAATTACATGTGAGAAGTCGTGGATAACGTGATTAGAACAGCAATATCCATAACTGCTAGTTCCCATGTAATAGGATGTAGTGGATGTTTTAAATGGAAACTTGTTTGGACGCAAGTTAACAGTGAATCGCAAAACAGTAAATAATTACTCAAAATTCAGGCCGTGTTAGCAACAATGTGTCACAAATACGGATCACACAACACGGAGTTTTTGAAATGCCTGTCAATGTAGCTTTTACCAGAAGGATTGCCTGATGTGGCTGTTTGACCTTGTGTGTTTTCGTATGTTGTATACATACAAAATTGTGGTATACAAAACAGCTTACTCATAAACGTGCACTCGACTGCTCTATGGTTGAAACTACTACAAACTACTTTTTAATTCTCCGCTATTCGTTCAGCTGGAAGAAAGTGAGGATAGCATTAATTACTACGATGTCCTTGTTATTTTCGACGGAGCTCCGTGTTCCTCACCAGTTGTCGGCCTTTACACTGGCAGTAGAAACCAGGCGATCACATCAACCAAGAACCAACTGAGCGCGATCTTCATTTCGGATGATTCAGTCGAAGAAACCGGCTTCAGTGCGGCATTCCAGTCAAGTAAAATAATGAGTCTATTCAACGGTTGATTTGCTCTATACATTCAAAGTTGCTAACTTACACCTCGCACTGAGATTCGGTTACGGATTTTTAAGTACTAACTGGATGTAACTTGAAGAATCCGACATTTGACATGTGGTATATGACATTTGTACCCTAGGACAACTCAGTGCGTTTAGTTTTCTGACAATCAAGAATAAACATAGATCAACACCCATTCCCTACTCTCCGGTATAATCATAGTACTGTTCTGTTTCTTACATCCATCCACGCATTCCGTAGTTATTGGCATGTATGTCACGTTGCTGCTGTGCATTATTGGTGCTGGTAATTATTCTGATGTTGCCTTCATAGTACATTCTGGTCCAATTTTTATGCAAAGTATATCAACTTAAACATCACTGACTGCAAGAAGTCTCAATCGAAAAGCGTCTTTATAACAGCTGTTTTCATAACTTCCATATCGAATCACCGCAGCCTCAAGGCGATCACCCTGAAAATATCTACCAAATAATTTGTTTGAACAGTGTTGGCCTCAGCTTATTGTGACTGATATCACCGTTGCTTAATGAGTTCGTGATCTCCATGTCATATCGAGGAATGTAGGTAATGTCTTAATACAACACGGCAAATTGTGATGCAATCGGCTCGCGATCGCTCAGTTTCAGGTAATGCCCCAGTATTCAACTAATATAAGCTGTAACGTAGTTTGTTTACAGAATGTCAACTCTCAGACTAACAGATCCGTACATTAGTTGTTTTGTCTCTATGATTTCAATGCACTCGTGACGTTCAGGTTACATTACTCAATTTACACAAACGTACTGAACTGATCGGCAAAATCTCGTAAAAATGTCTCTCAAATTGTTCTCCTGTATGACGATTAGGGAAAGGCGAAACAGCTAAGAATTTCACACCAAATATTGAGCTACCAAAAACATTTGATCTAATTTTGTTGTTGTATGTTGAAGGTTGTTTCTTATGAGACACTTCACGAATGAAAACAGTCGACTCCTTGGAATTCGATTATCGAGTTGTGTAACTTTTACTGTACACTGAAAAGGACAAGCCACTGTACACCGCCTTCTGATCTACTCACAATAGTTGTCCTCCGGTGCAGAAACCCCATCATGTCCTTCACAAGAAACGGATGAATCTTCCCGTATGATACAGGCACAATCCAATAGCATTAGAAGATTGAACTCGGATTTCGTCAATTTAAAAACCAAACAAGGTCTGGATTTACAGGCCCTGTTTGATAGATTCTGCTAATCTACTAACTTTCTGAGCTTTGTAGTTTTATGGGGATTCCAATTTTCAAGAAAGTGTTTTTGTTAAGATTGAAACCTCCATGCTGTTGATCCACTTCTCAGATTGGTAGCAGTTGTTGCTTCAGGAATAAACCACATTGGGTTCAAAAAAGCCAATTTAAACAGATCTCACTCGACCATAATGATTATCATTTAGGAAAGTTTTTGTATTGAATATGGTCCAAAGGGTGTAACAGAACAAAGATATTCCTTTCGAATTTTCAAGTTTCAAGTGAATAAGATGAGCGTATTGTTTTTCTGACTCAATTTTATGATAATCGGATTGCATAAGCTTGTAACCTTAAGTATCCTGTTGTTTTGTAGGGTTTGGCCATACTTCATAATAGTTTCAATTTTGTCCATGAGGTGACGAACACTACACCCACGGTTCACTGTTGATAGGGTTCACCAGCAACCCCCAGTCGAACATGGTATTTAGGTCTTACTTACGAGGTTTGTAAGATAAGACGATTGACCAGTACGCAATAGACCTCATATTGAATATCGTCAGAGCAACAGGCGTAACCAGCCAAACACAGCCGCTAACCGGTACTTTTCACAAAAATCATCTGTCCTAACCAGTATCACAATCGATTCAGTGATGGAGTTTGTTTTATTTCGATGAGGTCACTTATTTGCCACTCTTCAAAATAGATCTGAGACGAGTTAAACAGAAGTACAATCACTTCACTGTAGCTGAAAAGTCCGAATAGAGTAACACGAAGGAAATAACGCGGCCCTATTGATTACGCATCTAGAACGACAGGTCCGGGTGAGGTAAAATACAAAACTTTTACTACGCAAAATACTTACGTATCAGTAAGATGCGTACCAATAGATAGTAAATGTTGCTTACCCGATTTAGTTTTTGTTGAAATTCCTGTAAATCGCTCAATTAACTTTGAAGCTATACCACTATTGATAATGTACATGGCATCTCAATAGGTTTAACAACTGTCACAGTTTTTCATGCAAAAGGCAGCCAGAGAGTGGGAGTCTGTACTGTTGATCTTCAATAGCAACCGTTGGTGAAAATCTTACTCAAGTTTCTGGTTTCCACTAAATTCACGTTGTTCACGTTGGACTTATATGGTCCGTAGATACTGTAATACACAGTGGTCTTTTTACCAGCCCTACCCCCATACTTCATTACATCTACGGATTTATCACTTGTCCCATATGTGAGTAATGCATGTTTGCTCTTGAGTTCATACTCTGATAAACATTCTATGTGATCGTACCAAGCTGCATTCCGTAGAGTTTCACCCTCAAAATATGACACCTGAAGACCATCGTCGCCGACAGGTAATGGGTGCTATTACTCTTGCGAAAGTACCCAATGAGTCACAGCAGACACAGGTGACGAAAAATTGCGCTCGAAAACTCCTTGTCAGATCAGTACAGTTGTATGTTTGCCATTAAGATAACTCCAAGTGGTTCGTGTGACGGGGTACAAAATTACAAACAAGTTAACTCACTCCAACTACGAGTCACTGGTTTATGGAAGGAGTGGTTCAGAGATATCACAGTTACATCACAGCAGTTAAGGTCGACCTCAGTGATGTGACCTCTGGCGATGGAAACTAGAGGATTGATACGAACTTCTTTTGCAAACAAAAAACCGGATTGCGCGATGGAATGAAAGTTGATTCCGTGGTCTGAAAAACAAGGTGCCTGTCCTCGTGCATTTCCTCTTGTGCTGTTTTATACTTGAGTCAAACAACTAGACGTCTGTCCAAACGAATCGATAGAGTTTCATCTGCGCCTGAAGGGCACCAAACCAAATTACACCAGTGGTGAAGAGGAGTGCTACTTGTCAAAAGTCAGAGAACACTGCCCTGCGTGATCGTCTGCGTAAAGATGGGTGCTACTTGCACGGAAAGGTTTCGGTCAAATAATCGTTTAAAAGTTTTGAAAAATTTACGGTTCACGATTACACTTCTATGTATAAGCAGTGTAGTCGAATTTCACTGTATTAACATTGTGCCTTCTGCAAATTTTCTGTTTTAATGCGTAAATCCTCGACATTGACGAAGTCGCAAACTCAGGTAAGCACGAAAAATGCGGAATTTTTTAGTAAATACTATCGCCAAATTAACAAACCTCATAAACAAACCATTGTTTCAGATAACACAACCAACGCAGCGATTAGAAGTAAGTATACAAATATACATGAAGTAACTATGTATTACTTTCATGTGAGTACAAGTACTGAGCCATTATATTAGATCATTCTCTTTGTACGTGAATATAGATCCGACAATATGAAGGAGCTATCCTCATGGTTTTATGTTGTAATCTCAAGTGTCAGTGTCACAGTGTCTGCCCGACATATGTGGATTTTCCTGTGGTTCTCCATTACTACAATTTATGGGATACATATTACACAAAAATTCAAGGGCGAGATCGTGCATGCGCGTTTGATGTCCAAAGTATTAACATAACGGTAATTCCATGCGATTCTTTTAATTGTGTGCTGAGAGCTAACGAGGCTCAAACAAGTCTTCCTGGGGACTCATCTCGTATAATTTTATGCAGATAATAAGCATCTTGGGAAAGTGTAACAGGTTACTCAAACTGCACAGTCAGTACTATATCGAGAAGTTTTAATGAATGTGTACACCTCGATGTGAGTTTTGTGTCCCACTATCGAATTGTGGATAAGGTCCTGAAGGCTAAGATAGTCATATAAGTCCGTAAACCTCCTGGTTGTCTTTGAAATCTGGATGACCACTTACTCTCTGCAATTTGGATTTGTAGAGATGCTGCCAGGTTAAAGTTTTCTTCTAGCTAGGTTGAATTCATGCAGCCTTGCCGTAAAAAACCAACGTAAGGTTTAGAGTCAACGGATCAGTTGTTTGTAGATACTCACAGAACATGATGAAAGATACGTTTCAACTGCTAAAGTTCCATAAAGATGGCTGGATAGTGTTGGTTTTAACAGCTTTGTAGCGAGTGCTATAATACTATCCAATATTCTTTGTATACATCGAACTCTACTTAGTATATCATAACTAACCAATTCAGACATATAATAGCAGCCCTTGTACAAACATCCCACCAGCTGGCTAAGACAATGTGGTTTAGACTTGACCCATGCCTCTTGTAGTCCACCAGTGTACAGAAATCTAAATCACCAACCATGTTCACCAAAGAGTTTGTCTCTTACATACTAAACGGTACTGATAGAGTGAAACGACAACAAACGATAGGGCCACTTAAGAAGAGAGCCTGGGATGACTGTGATTTCAGTGAAACGGTGATAAGGTTGTTTGCAGATGGATAGGGTAGCTCACCTAGATTTCGCGTGACACCAAGATGTGTACACCAGTCAAATCCAGGAGAATACAGTCACCTATTCCGTTTACGTTGAATTTAGCAATCGTACTTTTAGGACATCCGTGATTAGACGGTTTCTCACAATGCAGCCAGACTTGTATCACGTATATCGCATTTTTTACCAATCAATTAAATAAGCTTTGAGCGAAGTAAGGTTGACCACAACGAAGTTACTGATAATGACTTGATGCCAGTATCGATTTGTAAATCAATTAGTTATGTTTACTTGATGTTCGTTTCACCTATTAAGTAAGCCCTCGCTTGTCTGTTAAACAGAAACATGGATAAAGCACGTCGTTTACTTTAGTGGCTCGGATAATGCTGCACAAATGTCACAAGTACCCATGACTACTTTCGAAACAAGTTGAAATTTGGGCAGTCATATCTTACCAGTTGGTTGTTGGTGCTTTTGCAAAATTCATCAACTTTCAGTTGGTTTTATTTGTGTTCAAGCAGGACCTATTTAAGTTTCTGGTCAGTGTGCCAAATTGCTGATTGTCATCGTAAAACTGTTTGAAAACTTGACCGATTAAACATACGTGAGTAGCACAGCTTGCAGACACAAGGACGACATGAAGGATGTCAATTTTATGACACTTTTTTTTACAAATAACCAATGATGTGAATTAACGCATAATTCACCGTAATACTGAGTAAATTAATCCGATCTGCTATATACACATATGATTAGCAGTATATTTTCTGTCAACATACTACATAGCATCATTTCAAAATACGACCGAAATATCAAGGGAACCTTTGTGCTTGTTTCTGATCATATTGCGAAACATTGCTTCACAACAAACTAACAACGTAATAACGTAAACAAGCTGTAGATTATGAATATTTCAGTCACGAGTAAGGTATAATATACTTTGTTTTTTGTTCATCAAAGTTTGCGGAAATACCATGAAGGAACGATCGGGTATATTTAACAATGACCTCTCTGAGCCGCAAAAACTGTGCATTTGGCATATTTCTGTTGAAGCAAACCTGAAAATTGCATTGACAGTTGACGAAGCCACAGTAAGTTTAGATACTCGCTTTAATTTTATGTGAGAGTACCAAGAATGTAAGTATGCACGTGATGCTATGCCAAGCCCCAAGACACATCAATAAATAGCGAACCTCCGCATTATTCTTGATGTGTACTAGTCCAAAACCTTAAGTAGAAGAACCATACCTTACTTCAGGAGTGCTGTGGTTGCGATGTTTTGATTGGGGTTTCATCGCTTGTGCTCTAGCTTGCTGCAATTTGAAGGAAGAATGGCGTTGATTCAATATTTTCAGGGTAAAGTACAATGGATGTCTGTGTGGTATGAAATAATTTATCAACATTTGTGTGCCGGGATTTTATTCACAAACAAATAAGACATCATGAAAACTTACTGATCAGGAAGCTTAGTCAGTGCATTATATTGTCACAGGTTATGTTAGGTTTAGGACATTTTTAACAACAGAAAATATAATATATCATACACATTATAACAATAATATAATTTATCAACGCAACAAATTACTCAACACATGTACACCTGACTTTGACAAACTTTGACGGCTGCAACTGAAAATGCTAACCATTTTCACTCAGAGAGGAACATCAGAAATGTAATATGAAACATGTCCATCGACTTGCAACATAATATCGTGAATAAAATATACAGCTTGTGTGAAAAAGAACCCAGTAGACGAGTGCACCCCACATCACCGCTGTGATGTTACACATTGCTGCACACCGTTGTTAAAACAATACAGTATACCAGCAATTAACTCGCCCCGTTGGCTACCGATATTTAAGATTGGATAGATAACCGCATGACCGTCGACTGTTTTATAATGTGCTAAACTACAAGAAACGGTTAATTCATGGAGTGTAGAAGATGCGTTCAGACTGTCACTGTGGGGAGATCTTCACAATTGTGATCACCGGAATAGACATGAACACATTTACAAATTATTCAGAAGTAAAGTCGCTTTTGTGTTTCAGAAAATAACGATGTCGGACATGTATGCAGATGTTAGCTGCGCCGAGAACAACGCATAGTTGCTGTGCATTTGAACCGTAACATTCCTATTGTAATTCCGCTACAGTTAAACAACGACTGATTGTGCTGATACAACCATGCTTACGCAGGATAGTTCGTTGCGTTATTTATCACATAAGAACGTAGGCATGTTTTCCAACCTGCGATAAATGAAACAAACTAAGTCAACACAAGTCATCGTGAAAAATAGAAAGGTTCATTGTAGGTGCCATAAAACTGTGTATAGGGTGTAGACACATACAAGGACGCACACTTTTCAAGCATCTTGTGGGAAACTATCACACTACTGGTGAGTAGTGTAACAGATTTCCTAATTCAGAGTAAACAGCTGTGAGCAAGCCGACATTCGGACAAATTCAAATGATGTCCTTAGCTGGTGTCTAACGAAAGCCTGGATACTTTCAATCTGGAAGCTGTTGAAAGTATTGACCTTCTTTGATAACGTATCTGTTTAATAATACAAATGAGATAACCTCTGTTGTTGTCCATCCCACAGTGATCTTTTTCCCTCTGCTTGGACGTTATAAATATGCATATAAAGTTTATACGAGTTTGTCAAACCCTTAGGAGATTCTAGCCCATGTTGTCCGTTTCCTGCGGAATTGGCTAAAACTGCCACATTTGAATTCTGTGGTAAATTATCACACTTTTCAGAACGACTGTCATAATTCCACCTATCACTATTCTACTGACACTTTCGTTTGTTTGTACCCAGCAACAGACACGATACAGATTTAATACAGACTCGGTATATCTTCTGTCTTATTTTAATTGAAATGTTGTAAACGACTACTTACTACTCATTTAGCAAATCCTTAACGAACAGCCGACTGAAGACGTTCGCAGACCACAGCACACACCTTCTGAATCTAAACAAATCTGGTTAACGCTCACGATCATCTCAGGCAAAATCATCGCCGATTGATGCCGTTTTCGATTTGCAAGGCTGGCACCAACTAGCAGAATCTGAAAGAACACTGACACTAAACCTGATGAAAACTTTTTAAAGTGTACGTTTCCCAATGAATTTCACACGGTCACCTTGATTGACAAGGTCGCCACATTACTTAACTGCAAAACTGTCAATTCGCATATACACATTTTTAGTCTAATTCTTCAAAGGTGATCGGTGAAAGACTTGGTGATGGGAAAATTTTATAGTGAAGAACGAGATCGATGGATTACGGCAGTTTCCTCGGCAATAAGCACCTACTCGCATAAATGTGAACAGAACATATCTAGTTTGTTGTTAGGCTACAAGTGCGCAGCTCGTGACCGTTTGGCGGGTTTAACATTAATGGAAATTTTACCACAAAAGGGTAACGGTCTAATCTTACCGGGTGAATCTTAGAGGTGATGTATCACCGCTCAGCTTACAGAGCCCCATAGCAAATAAACTTTCGTCTTAGTTTTATGTGCTCATGTTATAGACGAATCTCAGAGAAAATGGCAGCACTCATAATATATTCAATCCAATTTTGGGCCGTCGACTTACGATGTGAATTCTGTGTACGTGAAACACTAATCAGAAAGCTCTTTTTATGCTTACAACTCTGGTCTTGAGAAATTAACCAGTACAGTTTATCATTTTCCGGTTAAAATATTCCTTTCCACTACATTTGGAATTGTATTGCTTTTCAGTTCTCAGCCCAGACAGTTTTGATTTCATACCTTGTTTAACGTGCACAGATAAAGTACTATTAGACGAATTTTAATACTTTTGCAGGCGCAAGAAAACTATGGTTGGTTCCGTGTGTTTGACGGAAACAATTGTGATGCGAAAGTTCTTTCTATTCAGATAGCTCAGTCTTCATCTCTACCAGCACGCCTTATGTCAACAGATAATAACTTGGTAATCTTGACGTATGGAATACAAATGAAGGCCTATTACAATACAGGTAGATACGGTTCATTCAGTACATAATCCTCTTTGCGTTTCACTTTCTAACATTGAATATCTGACTAGATTCTGTAAAAAGACCATCTTGTAACGTCCATCGTCTTGAATATATCATTGTAAATTGTTCACTGTTTCTTCAGCCATGCTGAACTTTAGAAAAATGTAAAATTGATGTAGTTTATAGCAAATTACGAACTACTGTTACAACTTCTTGCGCACAAGGATTGCAAGACATACAGTTGATGAGGAGCCTTAAAATAAAATTCGCATTTCCAGTTCTCTAAAATAAACGAAAATTGCGCAATTGCAAAAAAATAAGTGGTAAAGTTATTGACCCTAAATAGAAAGCAAACATACCATTGTCTAAGGTTGAAATAATGTATAGGGTCAATACAACGTGTACGGTTGCTGTGCAACGTGGACTACATATACAGGAACAGTTTTACTCAGTTTGGCAGGAGATCCAGCTATACTTGTCCAATATGACACATGTATCCGTCTTTCGTCAATCTACACAAATTAGGATATTCTGCTGTACACCTTATACTAACTCATACCGATGAGTGCTTGTTATTCATGATGCCGCTGGTAAAAAGACTACCGTTGAAATTGACAGTTAACTAATGTATTAGACAATACAGTTAATAAAAGTACAATCGTGGTTTAGGGCCTGAATTCATTGTTAGCTAATGGTATAATGTTTCATCTCTGAAGTTAAGGTAGGCGAATGTCACATAATTTATGGTGAACACGATCAAATTCTAATCGTCTCCACTGTCTACCTGCATTCCAATGTTTTCACAGCCGTCAAATATGGTTAGTTCACATAAACTGCTTTCCCATGATCTAACGTCAGCTCATTCTGTGGAATCTGTAAAGACTAACTGGTAGCTGACAAACAAAAGGTGTTTGGTGAATGTAAAATACCTTGCTGTCAACCCGTTTAAATTTGGTTGTTTACGATTTGAGACATCGAAATATTGCTGGTGAAAAGTCGACTGTTTTTTACTGAAAACAAACAAACGCTCCTCATACTCAAGCACAATGATTGCATCCAGCTGTACATTTTGTCTTACCATTTGGGAAAAAATATTATACCCGAACTTATTCCGTGATCCGGATCACCAATTCTGTGCCCTCACTGTGTTCAGAATATTTTATGAGTTCACGTGTAAGATATGTGCCCTGTTTAAGCTTTTGGTCAGTACGATGATATCATAGACCTTAAATTTAGAATACAACTGAAATATACCCACATCTAGTAAATTTTTGTAGAGTAGCTGCCTAAAATGTTTCCCAGAAAGGGTAGCAAGCAGCAACTGTGAGGTATAGTCAGTTTGCCTTGAAGTGTGTTGGTTTTCAAATTGCATCAACCTAATTGGTGTTACTGACTAATACGTGCACGATATGCTATATATCTAACAAGTGGTTGGAATTAAAGTGGTTTACCACGTACAGTGTTGCACACTCGTGAGGCTAGTACAACAAATTATGTAGTGGATCTCATCCCTAAATTCGGTTATGCTTGTATAATTTTAAGAAGACCGCTTATCTTGACTTCAGATACCTTGGATTTCGCAGAAAGAGCAATATCACATCTGCTGCTTCGGTGACGACCATAGACCTCAGGTGAAGGCGTTGGCGCGTGTTTCAACGTGTTTAAGACGATTCCGGGATGTCTGTGTGAATTAGCGCGATTTTACAACTGTTCATAGTTTACGGGCAGATAGTGTCCCTAGTTTATCTCCGTTAGCTTCCATAGTCTTGGAGAGGCGTTCATACACCGGCGCTTCATCGTAATCGCGAAGCTAAAAATTAAAGTCGTTCAAAGTAGATCGCAGCCTTAGAGTTTAGATGAGTCGTTCATCCACCCCGCTTTGAAGGGAGGCATTATATTCGAGGTTTGTCCTTATCCGAACCCATTCACAGTGCACATGTCCATCCGGATCAGCAGTTGCAATCCCGCTTTCGAATGTGATTATTCAGTCCTGTCTATTGAGAGGTTGCCAACATGCTGGTTAACAGAACAGTTTAACAATCATCATAGCCTGAGTATGACTACCGATGTAGACTAGGATATGAACTTTTTGTTGGCTCTCAAAAGAGCCAAACTTAAGTCTAGGGCATCCGTTCAAAGCAGACTAACGAGAAGGAATTTTCGACTGTAAAGGTCACTGGCAAATGTGAATGTAACCCAGTTGGACGTTCGATTAATTTTGAAAGTGTTCAGAAGCATTAAAAAAATTTAAAAACCTTTTATGTCAAAATTATCTTTACTATCTAACTTCAAGGAAAAATTAATGTAAACACAGGGTTTGCAACTGGTTGCTACAAAATTTTGAACAAAAGTCATCAGAACAGTAATTGTGTCGGTCAACTTAACCGGTGTTTCCGAATTACTTTTGCAATGTTCGCATACAACGAATTTATCTGATGTCGCTAACTTAAATTTCAGAAATCTCAAACCTAATGAGCATGATGCAGTGCCCAAGGAAAGCTAATGTGTAATGTTTTGATCTTACTAGCGGGTCCAAGTTATCTTCACGGTAAGTAAACTAGATGCATTTCTAATTTTAAATTTGCTGAAGAAAATCGTCTGTCGCGCTATCATGGATAAGAAGGCCTCGTTTAACTTTAATTGTCAGTTACACACAAACCCTCCTTCCAGAATTCGCAGACTTGCCTGATAAAATTAATTTGTGGTAAACCATGACATCTTTGTTTGGTATATCAACGCGAAAGTGCGTTCACCGGCTGATTGTGAACGCCCCCACAATGGAGCAGCAACTGTTATCATTTTTGATAAGGGCGTATCAGTCGAAAAGACAGGTTACACTCATGTGTCGACTGTGTTAGGGGTTCTCACTGGTGCACATTCTTGCCAAGACCGGGAGTTGTAGTTTGATCCATCGTCTCAAGAGACTACCACTTCAGTCGTCTCGTCATTGACCTTCCATGGAATATGGTAGAACTATCCAAATAGAACTTTGCAAACTCATCTTTGGTGTGCTGTGATTGGTTCTCAACGGCTGTCAACAAGCGTAATCCCTACAACTCACTAGAACCCAGAGATTTTGGCAGGTGGTTTCCGGCGTTTGAAGGGAATTAGCCTATGGAAAGTATTCACACCTAGTCAGAGCACCAAACCTAACCATCGACTTAGCAGACAACAATGGTTCAAAGTTGGCAAATACTTCATATCACACACTGTGTAGACGACGAACAAAAAGCGGCTTGCAACACAGAAGTCGGGCAACAATTCTGCGACAGATGAAATTAAAAACGAGAATAAGCCAAAAGGCTTTTTAATTCCTTGCTTAACCGGGTTTTCGCTTCTGTGTTTTCACGCAGCACTGCTTACTTGGTGTGCTGGATGATAACGTTCATTACGCGCCTACATTTATATGCCGCAGTGGTGTTTGCGTACACGCCGCACCAGGCGTTGAGAAATAATGGCAGAAGAACCGAATCGCTTGTCCAGGTTCTGGTTACCACTGCTCTGGACAGAATTTAAAGAATATTTTGAATTGTGACCAGTTCAACTGGCGGAGAGAATCTGCAATTTTGCTGTTGGGTCTATGAATACATAATAGAGAGACAGTGCACATGCAGTAAGATCCAACATCCTAACTAGTATCCCAGTAGGTTAGAAATTTCGTTTGATGCAATACCACACATGTAGAAAAACAACGTTTTTTAATGTAAAATTACATCGTGTTCGGTCGTTAATAAGAAGTGTCTTTTAGACTGATAAAATCCACCATAGCTTCTGTCGTCTTTCAACTGAGGCCTAGTAACAAACAGGCATGTTGCTTGCCCAAATGAATGTAACTGAAATGTCTAATTACAACTGAACTTACTACCAACGATTCTGAACGAAGCGGCTTAAAAAATACGCGGAAGAAATTACTTGTGAAGTAAAAATGAAAGAGTGTTGAACAGTGTACCTTATTTCAAACAAAATGTGGATGACTAGTGTAAAGGTACACAATTTCCGTAGACTTCTTGCTCAGGTGATATTTAGGAAGAACTGATCTTAATTCTTGCTTGCTTGCTGTTGGCTTGTCCCGTTTAAGAGGAAGAGGGTAACCATAGCTTGTTCCCAACACCGTTGGCTTTTGTGAATACACAAAGTAAAATTGAAACTTCAAAAAAGTTGATGAAGCTACATGTGATGGGTTACGGAGACACTATCGTGATTACAGCATGCAGACAAATTATTGTACTTTACGTTACTTCCAGTAATTAGTAGCTGATTCAAAACTTCTAAAGAAGTTTACGTGCTCGTCTACCTATCCCACCTTACGTTTGCTGATGTAAGTATTAAGTGGCGGAGTACATGGAGCCTGATATATGATAGACTTCACTGAATGTGAACGCATATATATGTAGGTATCGCAGTTTTTCACAGATTATTTGTCCGAGCGTATATGCTCAACGATTGCAGGTGATTTGCACAGTCGTGCTGGAAGCCTTTTGTTTGCTTCCACGTACGGCTGGCTTGTTCAGACCCTGCCCACTACCAGTTCTGCTGAAATCACTGCTGGCAACTCAAACTGATGCACATACATCAGCTGATTGAAACACAGCTTGCTGAACTCCCAGTTTGTTCGCAATATTTACCTGTTAAACTTTTTTACACTGAGCCGAACAATGCATTGAACACTCTCCTAACGTCTCCATCGATGTCAACAACTAGCTGTAATTTTCAAGAAATTTCCGCCATTGTCATTTCAAGAGTCTTCTGTTTCTCTGCACATGAAATAGGGGTACAATACTCATATAATCAGTCCAATTGCACAAGCTAAAATACGTATACGTCACTCCACAAATATGACATACACAAGGTGACTGAGTTTACACTTCACATTTCTTCTAGTGAACCACAACTGTTCACCGATGCTGTCATTATTACCGTGATTAATCAACATATCACCTAGTGTGCAACGTTCCTAATGTTCTCCTTCATTTTTAGGAGAGACCTCAGCTATTTTCGTCAACAGGAAGATTCTGCTTTTTGGTCTAGGGTTCAACATTGTACATTCATACTTGCGCCTCCGATTTTAAGCGTGTTACATGGAAATTGCTTCTTTCACTGAAAATGACATTTGCTTCCTACTATTCTGTACTGTTCTGTTTAACAAAATCCGCTGAGCCCTGTCAGATCACTGCCACTGTCCTTGGAACTGTGCAACAATAATATTCCTCTGTGAACAGATGCAAAACACATGAGTGGATGTTTTTCCATGATAAACATTCGTCGATAGTTTCACAGTAGGAATTTTTGTGTTATGCTCCGCTCCTCTGTCTGGGGTCTGAATTCAGAAATGTTTGAATTCCTTATCCAGGCACCCATTTAACCTGGTCTCGAAATAACCACAAACTCACTGTTTGTGTTGGATGCGCACCGCACCTTGGGCTGGATAACCAAAAGACAAGTTAGCTGCTATTCGTCGAAGCAGTTGTGAAACATCGTTCCACCTTTCCGCGATGTCATCACACGCTACATTTGCTCGTTTTGTACGTCTGTGATGCACTGCAAGGCTGATATCCACAATTAACTGACAAACTTTCCAAGTGTCTACTCTAAGGATGAAAAATGCTGGTTGCTCATAAGTCTGTCAGTTACACGGAGTACCCTACCACGGCATTATCAATGTTGGACAATTATTGGATGCATTAAGCAACTGGCAGCTCTTAATTCACCAGGACAGAACAATTTGTCATAAAAATATTTCCTATATCAACAAAGTTCGTCAGCGATCAAATAGCAAACAGTAAACCACGATGTAGACTAATGAATAAACAAACCAGTCTTGACATACAGTGAGGAAGCAACAATGACGAAAGAATTATCATTCAACACACTAAACTATATCGTTCGAAATGCGAAACTGGAAGCTTCAGCCCAAGTTTGATTGTTTGATATAACCTGCAGTAATAATCATTCCAAAATCATACGGCGCGTATGTCCCAATCATTTTTTGTAGCAAATACAGCTTGAGAAGAGAAAAGCCATATCTTGAATATAATAAAGTGAATGGGGGAAATAACAGGCCGGTCCATATCATCTAGCATTATTCTGCTGCAACATCTTTAGGGCAAATTCAGTAGTGAACGGACACCAAAATGAATCATGGTTTAAAGTGAGTATTCTTCTGGTCAGGCTGCCGAGGAATCTGTGAATAAAGATACGATGGACAATTATTTTGTATGGTCCACCACAGTTATGCAGAGTACTGACTGTGCATTTGTGTTAGTCACTGAATGGACAGTTATTGCTGTTAAAACATTCGAACACTTGAGGTTGAGTCTTTTAAAAGCGGTATGAGTTCAGCACATGAATTACGTCGCTGTATTTCAGTCAGTGGCTTGATGGTAAGTTTGACAAAGACTCGGCTGTTTTCAGTGGAGTAGGGAGCTGTGCGGGGAGTGTATTAAACAGCACGGAACCCGATTACGTGATCGGACAATGTTTGATTTGTCTAGCAGGTTATAAGTGATATGAGGAGTCTTTGCAGAAAACATAGGAGACAACCTAGTAACATCTTGGCGGTTGAAACACACTACACTTACGGATGCCTTTTCATCCCTCCAGCAAGCCCAGTTGGTTGACTATTCATGATTCCTTGAATACAAACAACTCGCAGTGCGCCCCACATATTCCGCTTTACGACCGAAGGAAAATGTCATTACAGACATTCACTGGTCGTGCGTAGAAATTCGGTCTTTCAGTTTCTAGTTCAACGTTGTATTGTAATTGTACAGGCGTCGCAACGTGGACACTGAAAATACCTGTTTGTTGCAGTGATAAGAGCACCAGTTGACGGAATCAGCTTCCAAAGTCACCTCCGACGGAAAGCGGTAGACATTGGTTTCCTCAATCACGTGGTGATCCGTTGATGACTTGCTGGAGCAGACTCACCGTGTTCCGTTATTAACTGGCCTAGATATCCCTTTTCTCAAAACGCATTGGTGATGACAATGCAAGTCTATTTCTCATGTTTACATAAAACAGAATCTTCGTGTTCTGCTAGTTTGTTGAGTGATCAGGTGTTTTCCTCTCTAATAAATGCGAAAACATGTTCATGATTGGAATTGACTTGACATGACTTTTCATGGTGTTGCAAAAAGCTCATTACACTGGAATGACTAATCTCTCATTAGACAAGGAAAATGGTCGTCAACTGACGGGGTTCGTAGTAGTGAACAGAAGGAGTGTGAGCAAATATGTTGGATATGCGCAATACAATAAGACTATGTGGACCAACTTTCTGAAGCGGACGAAATCAGCCGAACGTCGGCGGAATTTATGTCCGTGGGATTTGCCATGAGAGAAATTCTAAAACGAATTATGTACTGTCGTGTGGCGGTAATTTTTGTGATGAAATTTGACTGTGACCGTTTTCTGACAGAAGATAGTACAGCCAATCGGGGCTTACACACAAGCTGATGCAGATGGAATAGTGGTCGACCGGTGCCAATCAAAAATGGCGATCAGCTGCTTCATGGAATCTGTATTTAAGAAATGTTGACTAAAACCACTTGCTTAAGGTAAGGTCGTGAAAACGTAGCAGTGAACGAACCAATCAAAAAGCGGAGCGCTTACCATCCGATGGCAATAGTAAACACTGTTGTCACACGATAAAAGCATCTTTTGCTCTAATTCAACTGAGACTTCTCAACGTTTCTGAAACTGCGGCTGTTCCTGATTTAGCAGCCCAGCACTTGGCAATTTTTATGTTTCCATGGCGGTGTTCTCAGTAAAATGTAGCCACCGTTTTGCTGTAGCATGTGCAATGGATTAATAATGGTGATTATCCGGTAGCCAGATGAATTTTTCAAATGCGATCACAAAGACATCAACTCATATCCTGGTTTTCGGAGCACCCTCTTACCGGTTCTGGCACAATAAACATTTCAGCTGTTGCGTCTATTCGAAAAACCTAGAGATCTGAGGATCTGGCGTGGAATATTACCTTCCTTTATCACCCTTTTGTTCGAATAGAACAACATCTGACGGTTTAATGACTACGTTTAGATTATTCTCGCTCTGGTGTCTTGCTGAGAATACATAAAGTGGCCTCATGGAACCTGGTAAGACTGGACACCGATTCTTTTCACTCAAGGTTAATGATACAGTAATCAGTGAATAAATTAGCATTCTGTACGGTGAAGCATCCTGCTGACACTCTTCAGGTTCGGTAAGCCTACACTCGTATACGATCGCAAAACACCGACAAACCACATAAGTATTAAGGATGCGTCAAGCAGCACGACAGCAACAAACGGACTACCAGGATTTAGTTGCCTTTTCTGGGGGCCCATGAATTATTTTGATGGGACCAGATAACGTCGCCTCGAGATCGCCGTTTAAAATTGTTCTTCTGCCACTCACGCTGTCAATTCGTGCAACGTAGCGTGAATTACACAGATGACTGACTGATCTAACCGACCAGACAAATATGTCCATTTGCTGGCATGCTGGTTAGCCGATAAGGAAAACAGCGCACATGAATTATGATTAGAGGTAATTGTATACCGTATCTACTTAAGCGCACCAATCAATAATGGAGGAACGAATGTGGTACGCTTAATGTGCCCGTTATCATACAGCCATTGCTATTTGCATGCCCCTTGCTTCAGAGGCTACCATGATCATCTTGAAACAAATGTTTGTTGACCGATGCGGCTTTAGGCTTCGCAATCTCGAGTCAAGTTTGATGCTTTAACGAATGTGTTCACCACATGTTTGCTGATGTGCTTCAGGATAATTAAACCGTGCTAGCCAGCAATCGGAACATGTACAATGCACTAACTCCGTGTTGTGGCTTGACTGACTGGTACATCAACACGTCGATCATTCGGTAGGATATGTTCACATGCGCCTAACTATGCATGCTCACTCGGTAAGTAGTCCAACTAAGTGAGCTAAATGGCGGCACCAGCTGAGTAGAGTTCCCACGTTAGCAACCTTTGATCAATGGGATAGATTCAATGTGATTTGCAGTCAAGTATGTATACCGTAACTACCAGAAACCTGGCAGCTGGACTCCGTGGAGTGAGCACTTGGTGATGTGGCTGGAACCAACCGATGAGAATGAGTTCTTACATGAATCAGCCTGCATTTAGGCAGAAGGACGGAAACTCAGTCAATGCCAAGAAAGTTGAGCAAATATTTCCGTCAATTTCAAAAACGAATATTGCGACGATAATGCCAACCACCTAATAGTAACAATCTTCCTCACTTCTCTAAGTGAACCGTTTCGGTTCCTAAAATCTCACCAATCTAGCGGTTTTCTGTAGATAGTGTGAACGCCATTGTTAGCATTGTATCAACGCGAATTTCTGCTTGGCTAACTCATCGAAATTTCTGAACCAAATCATGAGAAAGATTAGTTTTGTTAATGATCAACATGAGCTGACCACAATCCAGCGCCAACATTGTTTTCACAGCGCTTTTATATTGCAACATGTGATAAGTATTGTTAAGTTTGGGAATGTGAACAACAATGTTAGTGTACAATTTTTATATTCATAATGGCAAGCACTATCTACATTCGGCCTTTCTTGCCACATTTTTACATCCACATGGCAAAGTCCGGGAACAAAGGCGGAAGCTGGTTAGGACGTTGTTAGGAAAAGTGGTGTGTACAAACACAGTAGACAATTTAAATGAGAAGCGTTCTTAGCTGATTTCCCTGTAGGAATTAAACGAACGTGTAACGAGCTCATTCTGTGCTGAGTTTTCATCCAGAGGTATTCAAGCATGTGCCACATAAACAAACGACGTCAGTCCTACAGAGTAGATTGGATGTTCAGAGAAAACGGGTTAGACAGAGATACACCTGCAAAATTTTTATACTTTATAGTCCTTTTTTAACAAAAAAATGTAAGTCACTGCCTTGAAGAAATCTATTCCTTAAAATTTAGATAATAATGTGAGTGAACTTGCTGATTCCCGATCGAGTAATTACATCCGACAGTTTCTATCATTCGAATGCAGGCAATGCACAATTTATGACCATCGGGTAGGAATGACTGGATGACGGTGACATCACTAATTACCCGAGAGTTGTAAACAGTAGGTTTGGTTATTGGTGAGCAGCAAGAATTTCAGTCCAGCTCAGTCTGCCACATCAGTTTTGCTCATGTCCGGATGGATTGGGTTACACTCACCCTCAGCAAAGAAGAAATTGAGCCAACCCACAGTAGGCTCTCGTTTAAATGTGGATGAATGATTTCACTCTCTACATTCGAGGTGCCTGGAGCTGCACAGTGCTTTGTTCATAGGTTGAAAGCTTCGAGGATTTGCACACGAACGTGTGATAATGTATTGATGAGTTGGAAAGGTACATTTTAGAATTTGAATATGGACAGGTGATTAAAAATGACGCTGTTTAAGAAGAAAGTGATCAGACTATTATTTATTAAAGTGTACCATTTGTAACACAGTGGCTCATTAAGCACCCACGATATGTTGCTTTGCAAAGATTTTCATTATTTTATTTGAAAACTGCATAGCCTTTAGGTCCACCAGTGAAAGCACTGGTGTATGTAATTTCCAACTAGGAAGAAGTACGTAACATTGTGTTATTATCAACTGCCACATTTTTGAAGAGAAGGTCAAAATATGGGTTCAGTAATTGATGGTGAGGCTTAGTGTTGAAAGATATTGATAACAAGGATCACCTTACACATCAGCGCGGCCCGCCGTCAAAGAGTTGTTTGTGAACAAAGTTCGACGTAATCACATAAAGCAAACGGGAGATGGAATGGAAGTCTGAAATACGACAGGGAAAGAGGCAATAAAGATGATCGGATAAGTGATACAATGTGGTCTTGCGCACTGCGATATCCCGGAATGAATCATGCAGTGAACTGTTGACAACTTAGGATGCATCCAAACGTTGAAGTACAACAGCTAGTTGAGTACAATTTAATCTTTCAAATATGAATGAAGTTCAAGATGTCGCGCTAATCTCAGCAATTAGTTAACCTGTGTGGCAGATAAATCTACTCATGAAAAATACATACTGCGACTGGCGGCTGGTGCTAATCCTCCAACCCCGAGAAGATGAGGGTGCGTCTTGCCAAGGCGGTCACCATGAAAATAATGACTTGTCAACATTCAAGTCGGTGCGTAATGCTGCGCCTCTTTACTGTTCAAATCATCTGACATTCCGTCCGTCATTTGATGCACGCGTGAAGAGTAACGGACGTGTTCAGAAATACACCCGTCGTTTATTGGTTCTAAAGTTTACAGGTCCCAAACGTTGTGTCAAATGGAACCTGTTCTAATATAAGCATACCAAAAATGTTAGTGATATACACAAAACTACCAGTTGAGTACCAATTGCAAATAATCACACCTTGTGCGTTCCCGAAGAACTTTCACTCAACCCGTTTGAAAATTTAGCGGTTGACTCGAGTTTCATTCGTACCATAGTGGGTAAGTGGAACATATTGTTGGTCAGGTTGTAGATTAAATTCTGGTCAACGGGGTTATCTGATGAAGGCGCGCACAGAGATCAAAACACGATTGTGGCCGTAATATGCCATATTCCTCAGGCTCAAATAAATAGGAACTAGAGTCTAGTCACTTGAATCTAGCGGAGCTAGCTAAGAGTTCCATGGGAACGCTAAAGCTGAGAAGGATATTCAATTTTTATCGAGAAAAATTATATACCATTGAAGTGTAGTGAGATACAGCATTTATAATAGGACCCGTATTGAGCAATGTGTCCATACCTATGTTGAAAATGAGG
>QNGE01001866.1:0-14339 GCA_008508345.1 Paragonimus westermani
ACCATTCCAGATTCTCGCTGTGCTCCCGTCCTTCAGAGACGTTGTTCCTCAGTGCTTCCACTCTGTCACGCATTACATGGTTATGCCGCTTTTTCGTGTTGAGGAAGGAATTTCTGTCCCCAAATCTGAAATGAACTTAGACTGTTTAAAGACATTTCTGCAGAAGCATTCGTTTTTGATAAAGCCGTATCATGACGGTACGTCTTCTGATAAATCGGATGAATGCTCGGAACAAATAAATGTCGGACCATTTTGTTTGAGAATTTGTGATGGGACACACCTTCTCGATGAGGCGTTGAAGGAAGTTCCTGAGTGTCTCTTCGACGATTGTGAACGGGATTTGTTCATTTCGAGGTTTAAAGCTTGTTTAGAAGCGCATTTGAGTTTGTTCAGATGTAGTGCTACATTGGCTGACCATTCGTTTCAAAACAGCGCTCCCCATTTTGATTTTGTTTTCAAACATATTATCGAAAGCAATTTAACACAACGTGCTGGTGGTACTGCGAACACCTGTCAGCCTGACTTCCCAGTTTTACATAACATTGATGAAAACGATCGTGATTTCTTCCATCATTTCGCATCTCTCCTGCGCTCTATCCGTTATGCAGTTTTCAATGGTCAGTCTCACAGTGTTGTCACGTGTTGCTACTCCATGAACCTTATATTTTCCTTCTACATATTTACAGCAGTCCTGCAAGCTAGCTCTCCACCTGCAAAACTGTTTGTGTTTTTACCCATGATAAAGTCGAGTGGATCGGGTGTTCTCTCCCTTTCAAACCGCACGATTACCATGATATTTCAGTCAGCTGATTTGGATGCAGCGGCCTCATCCTGTTTCAGTTCAATCAAGAATCATATTTCTTCGAGATGGAGGTCAACATTCATACTGATTGAAGAAGCCATAGAAGTTAAATTTGTTAAAAAAATGGAACACCTACTATCTCACTCGTCCGATAAAGAATGGTGTAACGCTCCAGTGACGGAAAATGGGGAGCCACCCTCGCAAACTTCTCATGCACTGGAAGACGTTAAAAAACACGTAAACGATCTTAAGTGCAACTATGGAGCCCGTCTGATTGGCGAAGAAGACAAATGGCCAAATCTCCTGGGTGATGTTCCTCCGTCTGCTCTGTCGGACGACGCGCAAACTCGTTACTACCCAGTGGGATATCTTATAAGATTTCGTACACCTAAGGAAGCTATTTCCTTGGCCACGTATTTCTGTAACTATCAGCGATTTTATCCAGGAGCCCTTTTTGAAGTACGTGTAAACGAATCGCCGGTTGTGAACCTATGGCTAAATTCTAGTGCATTAACTTGGCAGCTTGCGGCTTCACTAAGTTCTGTTGGTATTCAAACACTGTTTGTAAACACCTTCAATGATTGTCTACTGTCTACCATGTACACCGATAAATCTTGCGTAGACTCTCGTGGAATATATCGTCTCACCCCACCAAGTAATGTTGATTCTTGCCAGAAGATGGTTTCGAGACTAACTTCGCAACTATCACAGGCTCTGAAAGCTCAGCAGGCATGGGCAGCCTTGGGTTTTGACAAGATCAGACAGAAACTCCTGGATGTGTGCACCAGTGCAAATGTAAAACTGATTGTTTATCAAAAGGCGCTAAAGTCGATTTTCAAAGCCTCCACCGAGTTAACCCACTGTTCGGATGTCTTTGGTCTACTAGCACGAAAATGGGGCTCCGAAAATAATTTGATCCTTGCTCGGCAGTGGTTATGTCCTCGTGGTCCGATGATATTTTTGACAACTGGAGAGAGCTCATTTCAAGAATGTTCAACGGATGCCATCTTGCAATATTTACTACAGGCTCTGCTGGCCGGAAACTCCGTGGTTTTCATTTCGTCCGAAGATATTTGCAAAACGGTTTTCTGTGCATCCAGTTTGGTAGAAATTATAAAGTTGCAAACACTTTTGCCACCAAATATGGTCACATTCACTACTTTTGAAAATATGAGCAAAGATAAGTTGTCGTCAGCCCTGAGTTCGGTTGTTCATCCTGGATGTGTTTTTGATCTTGAAAATTGCTTGACAAACAATGAAAAAGATAACGACGTTTGTGGTGAGATATTGTTGTGCTTTTTGAAATTAGGAAGACTCTTCTGGTCATTCGGTGGTGAGCTTTTTTCTAACTGATATTTTTTCAGTTTCGTAGACTTTACTAACAGTTTTTCTTACTTCTGCTGGTTTGCATTCCGAAGCGAACATTCCGTAATTAAAAGTATGATAATAATCAAGTTGTTGTTTCTAAAGGGCATGGCGATTTCGTTTGTTCGAAGCAAATTTTTCTAAGCAGTTAGTGCATCGGAGCTGAAATTGCGTTGAGGCAGCACTATACTTAATAAGATGCTGGGCTGTGTAGGGTCATTCACTCTACTAATAAAAAGTCAGCATTATGCTGATCAGCTAACTATTTCAACATCGTATCATACTCAAACAGCAAATATCTACAGGATTACTTTTTTGCTAATTGTGGTAATTTCGGTAGGACGTCAATATGAGTTGTAAAAAAGTGGTGCAGTGCAAGATTCCTCAACATCTTAAGGTATGTGCTTAGATATAAATAGTGTTCACACTTTTCGAATAATAAGTAGCCATTTTCAGACAAGCGGTTGCAACCTTTGATGGACTTTGCAGTTGACCTTATATTGATTTTATTTGGAATTCAAAGGGGTCTTGAAAGTTGAACATTTTTGCCAGTTAATTGAAACAATACTTTGCGAGCTCGCAATGTTGGTATTTATCGCTGAAATGCAATTTCAACAACAAACCGTTGCCATATAGTAGGCAGTAGATCAACAAGATGGTATTTTGGAAAACGCATTTGGAATTTGAATTACATTGCCATTATCCACTTTGAGGTTATTTCGAGTCACTTGCGGGCAGTCGGAAATGTGGTTGGACTTGAGTAAAACACCACTCACACTTAACTACGGCTTTCGCATTCAGATAGACTACCGGAAAGAAGCACTGGATTTGAGTTTGGTTGTTTCCGGAGTTCATATATGGTTCATATCTTACTTACGTCCGGGATAAGAACTCCGGTTACGTCCTCATGTGGCATTACTGCCGATTATTGTGCTATTGATTCTATATAAGGTGTGGATCAAATATCACATGAACGCTCAAACACATTTGCTTGTATGTGGTCACCGAGTTGCTCGAACGTTTCGATAGGAGATAAGCTAACCGTCATGTTATCTCCAATCGATTAGGTCACAGCTTATACGGAATCAGTAGCACCATAATTGACACGACTGCCATATGAAGGTGTGTTTGGAGTTCTATTCCCGACCATGAGTAGGATATGAACCACTTGTGAGCTCTAACAAGAACCATACTCAACTCCAGTGCTTCTTTTTGAGAGTCTGTGTGAACGCGAAGGCTGCGGTCAAATGTGAGTGACATTCAACGCGAAGGATATCGATATTAATATCAATATCGACAATAATAATTGCTACATGAGCAGTATTACGGCTTGAAGGGTAACACCAACGACTGGCGGTTATTCCACTAGTTGCGGAGAATGGGAAATGGTTTAGTGTTTTAGGACTGTATAAGTGCAACTTAACTTTTAGGTTTTGGTGGGGGAATTCGGAATACATTCCGTGAAATAAATCGATACTGTGTAATATACTCATGTGTTTTCTTAGCAAGCTTTTCGGCCATTTCAGAATGTTGTGTACTTGGATGAAGTAACCTCGAGTTTGTGTCGAAGCCGTCTGTACCAGACTGAAGGTCAAACAATCGTGCGGACCGTATACTGAAATCATATTGAATATCGCCAGGAACTCTGAAAGACTTACAGGTTCAAGGGTCGCTAGAGGCCACTCCGAATGTAGCAGAATGGGGTAGTGGTAAGTTTAGAACCTACAACCCCAGCAGTGTCGCTATATCTGGAAGTGAGAGAGTTCAAGAAAACAGGTTGTTTAATATTGTAAATCAAAAATAAAGCAGTATAATTTGATATTATTCTCGTCATCACAATGAGCAACACATCAGTGCAAACCACTGATGTTTGACCGCCACACAACCATGAGGAAGTAATAAAGCAAACCAAATAGAGGAAGAGAGGAGAAAACAGGAAGGAGACGGGAAAGGACCTAACTACCAAAAATGGCCTCGTCTATATCCAAGCAGTCAACGTCAGAGTGCCTACACCTTACAAACAAACTGCCGAGCTATGAGTGAAAGTAAAGCGTCATTAGCGAAACGCCCTTATTACGGTTATCACTGCTCTGCATCATTAAATGCACTCGCTTCACAAACAACGGGAGAAACAAACACTGACGCTGCTGAGCTCGGTTAACCGCCATCTCACCGAGCATCTCCAGCCACCAGGTCTGTGGGTTGCGAGGGCCCCAGCCCGGGAGACGAATCCGATCTACTGTGAACAACCCATTCATGAACGACTTCATTTGTCTACGACAGGTCATCACTTCACCCCGCATTTTGCGCCAGTCGGCCGCAGCGTCAGCAAAGGGCGCTCGGTGTGGCAAGCGACTAGCTGACATCCTCAATACATGTCCTAACCAAATAAGTCTACGCAGATGTAAGGACTGAAATAAAGAACTCGTTTGACAACCAGTGCCAAACACCGAGTTCCTGACCTCCTTGTTGTTTACTTGCTGATATCAACCGATAACCGTGAGCTTCAGAAGGATACTTCTCTGTCGCCATAAGTGCCCCAGATTAGAGAACACCACCCTAGTCTCAGAGATACCCTACAGAACGGTTGATTCTGCTTAGAGGACCGGTGACGTTGAACGGTTATTATTTGTGCGTGACATGTAGTCTGTCACAAACAACAATGATGACCCTAGTAATAAAAAGTTTGTGATTTACTGGTTGCAAAGAAAAAAGACGTTAGTAGGCTAACGGATGAATCACCACTCTTATAAATCATTCGCGGTCTTGCATTCAAATGGAGAAAGCCTCTTTGTAAGCAGAACTGCGAGCACGTAGATCTTTAGGTAGAATCCTGGTGAACACCGCATATAACAGGAGGGATAATGGTAGGGACTTCACGAGAAATACTCCTTATAATTTTAGCGAAAAGTGAAACGTGTGACAAAACATATCAAGCCGAATGGAATTTTGTAATAAATATGGGTTACTTGACATTTTATTCAGCAAAACTTCACCAAGTTGCACAGCCTCTTCGTTTACCCTGAGTTCATGAGCCGTCCTGGTGCATCAGAGTATGATGACAAGCACCACAGCTAAACGCAAATTTTACGTGACCTCGTAATCTGATTGACCTTCAAACAAATAAAGACCATCTGTTGAGTATAATAGGATTCCAGAGTTGCTCTATATATTGAACAACCAACTACACGCAGTCGGAAGTGCCATGATTTTTTCAACACACGGGACAGCGGACGTGATAGTTACTGAGCTCAATAGCCACCACCTTAGCGAGGCATCTAGAGTTTCTGATTTGGGTTGCGTCTAAAACCCTGGAAGCGTTGCGTTTCAGGTCAGATTGTCTATTTAGGTAGCACTAATAAAAGGTGGATACAGTTATTCTGCGCTCGATAAAGGTCAGGAGACCATCGTAAGCAGACTTCTCGCTGGAAGCCATTAGGACATCCACCGTTTTACTTTATCTGTCCGGTGAACTTCCAAGTGGACTTTTGTCCAGCCGAACTAAATTGGCGGAGCTGCCTGGATCTACAAATCTGTTTGACTGAGCTAATTTGTTCTCATATGCCTCAGTGTGTGTTTCCAAGTGTCTGAGACAGCGGATATCTGTAGTGCCAAAGAGGGCCTCTTGGAAAGCTCACGTATCGGTAACTAAACAATCAGGTATTTGTTGTCAAATCGTTTCGTCAGTGTATCCAAACTTTTCTAGCAACCGTTATGTTCACGAAATAAAATGCAATGCTTTTTAACTTCCTTTGCCTTTTTCACGGCAATATTGACTTATTTAGAGGAGATTGGTTACATTGTCTTCAGAATTTCTTGGAAACCCGCGATCCATCAATTGGCTCCACTTCTAACTTAGAAGGCTCGAGCTCGCAACCAAGGACTTCAGCCACTCCATCAAGAATCTTAGAACGAAACTCCCAGGTTACTCTGACTTTTGCTATCATTTTACCTAATCGCTCTACGTTCTTCTGGTGTAAAGAACCACGTTGATTCTCAAGGCCTGGTACTACTAAATTGACGCAAGCCAAAGCTAAATAATCCGGCAGAGTTTTGTGAAACACTTAATACAGTTAGCACGATTTTGGTTCATTTTAGTTCGAAATGAAAATGAAGGCTGTATCAGCTGGAGTATAGCGGAACATAACGTACGTCAATAATTTTGGTTATTTGTTTCAATACTTTTTGCAATGCTAACCAGTGTATAAACAGTTTACCATGCATTCAAGATACTCTTAATTTTTGTAGTGTGTGCTTCTGTTGCCTTCAGGCAGGTTATCGCAGACAATAGGGTTTTGTGCGACCTTGTAGCAGTGTATTTTAGAAATTATTCATTAGCTTGTGATGTATAACTGCAAGTTTAAGTAGCTTAAGGGAAAAGTTTGAAGTAGTTTTCTTACAGGGTTGCCGTTGGTCTAAGTTGTTTTTTCTAGCCAACATTTTTTAGTCGTGAAGATCATCGCGAACGCACATGAAAGGGATGATCATATTGAAGTCCGTGTGAAACTCCTGAGAAGAATGAATGCGTTCATACAATAAAACTACGACACCCGCGGATCCTATTCCGAGGAATTGTTGTAGAAGACAAACCGAAAGTTCCATAGGCTATATTGTCGAGTTTTGCTCCGTTGGTGAGCAGGTAAATGTTTGGATTACTTTCTACTAGCGTCGACAGCAACACATCATTCATTGACAGTAATGCTTAACTTACATTCCTCCACGATTGGTGAACAACTCTTGGATCGGAAGCAGAGTGAAAGGAACAGGTGAAAAGTAATAACTAAAAACACTGATAAACTAAACCTTCAACACAAACATGTCCACATCCTGCAAACGAAAAACAGAACCGTAAGTGGGACTATGGCAGCACTTGTAAATCATCTAACCCGCAAAACTGATTGGTTGCTTCATTAACCACATCTACTTTAAAGAAATATAGTCAGAAAAATGACAGCGTTCGCGCTGTCAAGCCAAATTTGCTGCCACCGAACACTTTCAACCGTCAAAACTATAAAGCCCTAGACCAGAAAGTAACTCATTGTTATTAGAATATCTTATTTTTTACATGGTTTGTTTTCACATCACGTTGAAAACGGGTCTTATTTCTATATCTAAAAGATGACTAGCTTTATAGCGCTGCTTAGTTCTGGATCTTTCTTTATTTGCCTCTCTAGGTCAACTACTGTAGGTCCAACTGTTAAGCGCTTGTCAGAAGTATGGTCACTGTCCAACAGCTTTACTCTAAGATAACAACGTATACCATTTCTTTGATCTTAACTAATTGCCAATGACGCACAAACAAATGAGTGGTATTACGAATCATCCACTGAGTCCCTACCCCCTCGTCGTGAAAGGTCAGATATCACATCTGATGGTTGCAAATAGATTATGTTATTCGGGTTTGTGTGTTTGGAGGCGGTGAAGTGAAACTGTGTGACTGACACTTCTGTGTGCGGCCGTCCAATCGGTAGAACGTTTGAGACCCGTTCCACTTTCTCGGCTTGATTGACACTGGCATTCTTAGATCTACCTCTCCTGTATTCTTAACCATTACAATGTCGTATCTGAAATTTATACAGCCACTTTTTTATTTACTTATGCTCGATCAGCTGCCTCCCAATAGTAATTCAGCGTTGTATGATTATGTCAACCAGGTTGGATCGTTTGCGGAAAAGTTCTTTTTGCCGGAAGTCGGTTGTCGTGAGTTCCAATAAAAGTTCAGATTGCAAATCTCCATGGTAGTCCACTTCATTTCTCTACCCTAATGTGTCACATCTATATCTTGCATCTTATACCAGTCAGCTGCGGAATTGAAAGCCACTGTTGGACATGGTGGATGACTGGTTGTCATTCTTAATACAGTGTACAACACTAGACACTTTCGAAGACTATTCCAAAGAACTCGTCTGACTGTCAGTACCAAAATTCCGATTTGTAACCCTATCAGTGACGGTCAGCCAAAGTGACCGAGCCCAAAAGCTGGTGGTCAAATAAATGAAGACATTGCTTTCTCTATTCTAAGTTGCTACTTTCCGCAACCTTGCTTTATTTGCGTGACTGTCAAGTTTCTGGTCTCTCCATTTTCAGAATACCACTCTACTTTTAAAGACACTGACACCAATCTAATTTCCTTTGCCTCCGCTCCTCACGTTTCAGCTTCCCGGGTGTATATATCGGTCAACAACCTCCATAACCTCACTATAGAACGCTATAACACCTGAAGAAATTCACCGATGAGTGCTGTAGTGTTCAAAATAGTTGACTCATAAAGTGACAGTTGATCACTCTCTGTGCTGACGGAAAGTGGTCCGTAAACATCGCGTTGTGTTCGATACAAATAAAGTCAATCAGCTTTCCACCTAGTGCGAAACCTGCACCATTATTTATTGAGTACCACCAACGGTCGTCCACTATTTTGTCTTCAGATGGATTGTGTAAGTTGAGTTTACGAGTTTCGAGTAAGACGGCAGCAAAGGTCTCATTTATACGCCCATTGTTACATTACTTGCATTTTAGAAGTAAGCCGATGACAGTTGGACTTCATCTTCCCCTCTTCTCTTGGTGTAAACGCAGTCTGGTTGGGAAACGGAGAATAGACTGCAACACTTCTGATGAAGTGATGCCAAATTCCATGCACTGCACTTCTGAGTCAGTACTGAATGAAAACTATTTGCCACTACTGGATTCTGCCTATTAGTTGACTTGTTTTGCTGATAAGTAGTAGGGATTTTGGTTTTCGTACAGCTTAAACATCACCCACAAGTGACCAGAGTTTTCGCAAGGTTATATACTTTCCAGTCGGTTTCTTCTGAAACCAAACACTAGACTCGAGTTTCGTTCGCATTAGAGCTCGTCAGTAGTTCATTTCCTCGCCGCGGCCAGAACTAGAATTCCGGCCCCGCATTCATGAGGCAGTCGTGTCTTTCACTGCGCCACTGATCTCACATTAGGCACGAGCGAATTATCATATGTGAACTCTCGACCAATTTCGTTTGTGAATAATGATCAAATTGCCCGATCGCCTCGAGAGCAGACACAGTAAATTTCCTGTATTCCCTAATCGATGACCCCTCGACTAGCACTTCTCTCGGAGTTGAAACCACAAACGTCACTAACTTGTTGAACGTTAGTCTGGTTACTGATAAGTTGTAGGGGATTTGATTTTCATTTTGATTGGACATTACTCACAGTTGATCGCGGTTGTCGGTTCGAGATAATTGGGTGAGTTGATCATAATTCAGAAGCTAAAGTGACCGAGCGTTCACATATGATAAGTAGGTCGTACCCAATATTAGGTCAGTGGCCAACGCGTTTGCCCTGTTGGAGGCGTGGCCGAAGTTTTAGTCCCAGCCGTGGCGAAGATACGCATTACTGACGAGCTCTAGTGGGAACAAAATTTGAGCTCAGCGCTGCGTTTCAGAAGGGGCCGACTGGAAGGTTTATGGGAATGTGGCAGCTGCGGTCACTTGCGGGTGATGCTCAGTTTACACAGTTTTGTTTTCCATTTACTTCCTGCTTAATTGGATTTACCAATCAGTGCCCTCAATTGCTGGTGGACAGTTGCATATTTCAGGCATCACTCGCGGCCGATAGCAGCCCTCAATTTTTGATATAAATCACCCGACCTCTTTTAAGGAAACGAATTATCCCCGTTTTCATGTTGCTGTATTTTTTTCACGACCAGTGTTTATCTTCCGGCGTGTGTGCTTGTGAGTTGGTTGTTCTGACTAATGTGCCATTGATGCTACGTCAGCTACTAGCACATTAGACAATTAAACACTCAACCGCCTTCATTTGTGAGTAACGGGTTGGGTGGTGGCAATCTGCAGAGGTGGCACAACAACTTTCCTGACACCAAAAGGAAATGGTTCAGTTGTCGATGACACTGTGAGCGGACGTGCAGCTTCGTATATTGACAATGACGTACATCGTTAACCAATTGTAACAACAAAGAGAATCGCCTCTGATAGTTATTTTTTAAAGGAAGTGACTGAACTATTTAGTTGAACACAAAGGATACCGTCAAATATGTCACTTTCGGTAAATAGGCATTTCCACCTATACCAATGACGATATGAGCTCAACTACCCAACGCTATCTGCCTTCTTCAGCCGCCACGTTGTGATCCACGGATTTTGGTTCCATTAAGGTCTAATGAGCAGGACCTTAATAAGGTTAGAATACAGCAGTTTTGTTTCTTTTAATCCTATCGTATGTCCTTTTAGGTGAGAAATGTAGTCCGTAAACGATTTCGAAGCTACTCACATGCACAACATTGCATATAGTTTTTGTTCCACACACACGGAAAGCAAACATTTTGAAACGATTGTTCTAGAGATTTGTCAAGACATTTTGATATGGCATTGAGTCTAGTTTGTCAATACACATTGCGCTTATAGCTTAGGTTAAACCACACAATTACGTTCAAAAACGGTGTGGTAATTTGTGGTTGATTAACATGTTCGACTAAGACACCAGCCGAAGTGATGTGGTGGCTAACTTTTCGACAAAAATCACACGTTTATCTCAGCACAATAGGGACAGAAAATCTCGCACAAAAATCTACCGGTAACCCAAAGCGTATGTGTAAGAACCACTTCACATGTGTCAAAACAAAAGATTAAGAAATTGGCGTAACGCAACGAGCAGTTCCAAAACTTTTCTACAAACGGAACATAAGTTATTTTTAAATTAGTCCGTTTTCATTAAACGTTGTTGCCTTTCAAACATCTTTAAAAGGCTATCACATAACTAACAGTTTATAGGAATATTCTTCACGACACGGGCGTTTTCCATTCTCAAAGGTTGGCCAATAGAGAATTGCGAGTTAACTTTGAATTTTTTTTGTGGCAATGAGTAGTTTACCTGCAACTAGGCGGCTCCGTGAAACAGTTTTGGTGTAGTAAAACGGATAGCCGTTGTGTGTGAAGGTTTTCCTATTGAGTATGGTGGTGCGCACACCTACTTCAACGTTCGCTTATATCAAACGAATAATGTAAAAACAGTCAGATGCTTTCCAATAAACATGGTTAACTATTTTCAATATCGCATTTGATTTGGTTGAAACAAAAAAGTAGGAACTCTACAGTGCAGTGGTTCTCGGTTTCATCTTGACCGTAGACACTTCTTCCCGATCAGTTACTTACTGCAACATTTCCTATCACACTAGCGAAGAACAACAGTTTTGTGTTATAATCACAAGAAAGACATGGATCTGTTGTCTTACGGTTATTCTGGGTTTGATTAACAAGAGAGAATGTGTATGAGAAATACGCCAGCGTAAACGGAACAGCTGTTTTAGCTGGTCTGTCACCGACCTTTAGCATCATGAGAGATATGCAGCACGGTGGCTTTTGTGTAACATTCTCAATTAGGGACTTCCATTAGCCCTTGAAATTTTAAGTGAATTGAGACCGCTCACGCCAGTAATAAGGAGAAAACCGAAGACTAGTTGTGGCAGGGAATTTTCGTTCACCACACGAGAGCCCGTATTTGTTTATATTTATTTATTCATTCAATTAATAATTCTGCACAAACTAAAGTCTGTTACTGGCTGATCCGAATGGCATACGCAGTCACTAACTCGAAGCTGATTGGTGTATCATAGAACAATGAACTTTGCAAATAATGAATGATGTAACATTGAATCTTAACACAACTTTTGACTTGGCCCTTTGCTATGTGGTCCGTTACGTCGGGGGTTTGGATAACTGGTGAATCGTACTAGTCCCCACATCCTTACTCACTAATGCTTTACATAATATATTGCCCGACAACTTAATACTGTATGAATGTGGGGCACGTCAAATCTTTAAGGTGTTGGTATTCATAACCCTGGGTAAATAGATAGTATTTCCATCAATAAAGCTTGGTAAGTGGTCAATGAGCCTCAAGCAACCCAACTATATTAGCGTAAACATTTTTGGAACGTCTGCAACGTTTGTTGAAAAAAACTTGTAAAAGTCTGCGTTTGCTGTCCTTTCTGATGGCGAGCTATTGACCGCATTTGAAACGCCCCCTTGTGTTTGGTTGCGATGGCTGCCAATGCCTGCCGAGTCTCTAATAACATGACATTTCGGTTAGTAGTAATGGACTGGGAAACCGACAAAGCTTCGAACAGTGAAAATGTGGTGGATTCATGCAGTCATATTTTAGAGAGCTAGCAGCTTCCAGCTTATGCTGTGTTTGTGTAAGATGTATAAAGCCGGAGTGGCGATCTGGTGGTCAGAAGTTGACCTGAGTCTGTTGTATGTAAATTGTTGTTTCAAGGCTTGTTTCACTATAGCATCCAGAACTTCTTGTTTCAAATTCGAAGTTCGCACTTGAATGTCGATTCTTCTGAACATTTCACTGACCCTCACTCATGAAGTTTTCGACGAAAGCTCCTGTGTCTATTCGTGTAGTTTTCGTTTATCACGTGAATCGTTCAACCAATCCGGATGTTTATCTTCTGTTTTTCTGTGGCGCTGGTATCAGTTCCTCTGTAAGAATTGAGCGTTTCACATGTTAAGTTCATAATGGATGTCACTTTATTTTGTAATTCAATACAGACAGATTGACTATTTAAAATTTTGCTTTATCGTCTTGTAACAAACGTTTGTTAGTTACATCACGGAAATATATTTGTGGATGGAATTATTTGTTTCATTGTGAACCGGTTTAGAGAATGAAAAGCGCTTTTATGTAATTCCGTACACAGGTTCACTAACGTCATATGGAGATTTTATGGAGCGTGTTCGTTGTTTGTATTCATTCAGATCGTGAACATTTACCACGGACAATCAGTTGACTAAACAACTGAAGAACGATTACTAATAATTTTGTAAACGTTGCTTGATCCGGGCTAGAAAATGAAGACACGCAAAAACCAGCCAAAACTGTTTTTCGGAGCGTCGCCATCGCTTGTGACGAGTGGCTAGCAACTTCACAAGAAAAGTGGTTTTCCACTCGTTAACTCCTCGTGATCGTGCAAAACGATAGCATCAGTTTTGTGGTGTCTGGCTTGACCTAATTAACAAAGGGACATGGAACGTGAAATTCGGTTGGTTGATGCAACCGCTTTCCCGTTTCTTCAGCAATCTGTCTATCCGAAATTACATGAATTCGTTTGCAAGTCAACAGCAATACCACCAGTGCTTTATGGAACTGAAGTGAACGTCTTATACGATACCGCTGTGGCGCACGCTGGGGTACGACCAGGTGCATTTACCTGTTCATTTTTTTGTCTAACGAAATCTGGAATATAAGTCAACCTGTTAGTGTTTTGTCTCCGCCATCTAAATAAATAAACCGTGGCCATGCGGTTTTCTTATGTGCAAGTGGCGATTGCGCTTGCTGAACGTGGTAGTATAGTCATTGAGTTTCAACACACCCATAAGTGTCCCAAGTTTCTTTCAAACTTATTTGTTTGGTTCCATTGAACAGCTCTCGAGTTAATCCTATTTCGATTTGCATCAGCGGAAACCCCAGGATATTCGGATACAGTGCAGTCCCAATCAGTTTTCAACCCACAAGACTTTGTATCATTGTTCCATATTTCGGATACTTAATTTTTGAGGAAAATCATTGCCTAACTGCTTCAAATTAATGACTGAAATGAATGTTAAGATGAACTGATGCGGAAACTTTAGAAAGAATTCTAACAGAAAATGGTGCCCTCGATGAGCATCAGTATAAAATTATCGTATTTCTAATGTAGTACACTCTCTGTGACTGTGTCTGAGGTCTCTTCTTAAAATTTCGCCAGTCTAGTCTAGTCAGCTTACCACAAACCTGGGGGCAGTCGTCCAGTCCGCAGAGTTGGAATCAGATGCACCCGGCAAACTTCATGTTGTAAATGCGCAAGTGAGTAGAAGAATAATTTTTTCGTGTCCTTAAGGAATAACTGTTCGCTTACAAAATCTGGCAAATTCCGAACAAACATTTGGGAAAATTATGTGCACACCAACTTTTCTCGGATGAAGAAGGATTAAGGAAATCTGGTGAAAAATGGGGTCATAGTGTAGTGAGGAGATACGGTCGCACCATACTACTCACACCACTATTCAGTAGCAGCGGTTCGAGATGATCGCGGATCGAGATAATCGCGTGATAAATACGGCAGAGATACGGGATGGATCGTTGGAGGACAGAATGACATATGATGGCTTTCGCTACACGACGGAACTGATAC
>QNGE01001866.1:17837-35265 GCA_008508345.1 Paragonimus westermani
CAGAGATACGGGATGGATCGTTGGAGGACAGAATGACATATGATGGCTTTCGCTACACGACGGAACTGATACATGGTGTCTAGAGCGACTGGAGTATCATCAGAAGAGTATGGTGTGCAAATGAGTGTTTCCGTTTCTTGTCGTGCTCAGACGCTTAAGTAGTGTGTTGGTTTCTCCAATAAAGCAACCCTTGTGTCATCCGCCTTTTGGATCCACAACAATAGATCTGCAATTGTCAAGAGACTGGTAAAACGTGGAAGTATTTTGGTGTCACCATCACTGGAATACCAGATAACCGGCATTATATCAGACATGGAAGTCGTTTGCTGTTCAGTACGTTACTTGTCAACCTCATTCATAATATGGAGACCAAAAGTGCTCGGCGCACATTTTTTGGATATAACGTTCGTTTTACTGATGAAGCGTCTACAGTATTTCACGTTGCCCTCTACGGTCACCGAAGCTTGGATGAGAGCTGTAAACAGACAAAGGATGAAGCAGCAATGAACTACGAAGGACTTCAGAACAATTTTGAATAATATCAAAAGTTGCAAGTTACTAGGTTGGAAATAGTCTAATCATTCACGAGTCCAACCGAAGATGTTTTTATACACCGTACAATGCCACAATCGATTACATATCACTTATATACACGTGCTCTGTCTTTTACAATGTTTATCTCGTTTTGTTGTCTGTTGTTGTTACTGCTGGCATCAGTGTTACCGCAAACCGTAATACCTGGGTGTTATACTTCAACCTAGAAGACGCTGTGATATTCGTCAGCACAATCAACTCGGAGTGTTTTGTTGGCTAAAAGCCTCTTTCCGATTTTGTAAAATGGCGTTTCACAAGTGAACCAGTCGATCCTCCTGAAGTCTGGCAGATGTTGTTATACTGTTGTTAGTCTTTGCATATTTAAGAGGACGGACTTACAGTGGCTGTCTGACTCCATCACTGACACGCTGACGTTTACCGATTCAGTGAGCAGTAAGCTTTACCAATATTTCCCAACTACTTCAAGAGGCAAAAAAAAACGTTCTCTATTATATGCGTTGCAGCCGTATATAATCCGACTCGAAGTTTTACGATAAAGTATTTCCGTAGTCCTTCTCGTAAATTTTCAAACAGTGCATTCGCTCAACCAGTTTGATAGGGGGGTGTTGAACTTATTTGTCCTACTGAATGGTGAAATATTTTTTAACCGATCTACTTTCTGTATATACGAAATATCGTTCATTGAGATACTTGTTCGGGGTTGTTGGAAGTCGCTTGGAACATTATGTTAACTCAGGGAGAATGAGAAGCGTCGTTCATTACTGAGTCAAACCAATTCACACTACTGCACTGTAGTCTTGAATGCACTTCACTAACGATAATCCCTGTGGAGCGTGGCAGTCACCAGCAGTACAGACTACGATTGGTAAAACTAGTCACCTTATTAGTAGTGTGGGTGAACATCACTCTGAATAAACGGCCGAACTGGCAAGGAATGAACTTGTTTCACGCAGACTACTCAAGACGTGTCGTCCAGCTGTTGCATTTCATGAAAATATCAAAACGTTATGAATAGCACATCATCTGGATATTAACAAGGTATACAAAATCTTAAAGAGGAAGCGGGTGGTAACTGCGCATCATTGTTAATCAGATTACATTGTATAAAATCTCCTTCATGCCCAAACACCGAATTGTAAATGGCAGTTATATAAGTTCAGTTTAATGTTGGTCACTTTTTGCTTGAGGTGCCGTAAACCATCTAGAAGTGATTAGCTAACTATGTGTGTTCAGGAGTGAACAAAGGCTGGTTAGCAAGCGCCATACACATTCAGTATCTAAGTTGTTTGATACACATACCTCAATGCAACGGGTGAGTTTTTGAAAATATCCGCAGTGCTAATTGTTCGCTTGAAGTACAGCAGCGGTTGCCAACTGTGTTCACCCATACGATTTTACACACGTCTACGGCAACTGCTCATTAGGGTCATTACGTCGCGTGATTTGCCTGAAAACAAGATGCACCGCATTCGACAGATTGCAACGGAAACGCACTCCGGTCCATACTGATGAGACAGAGGTTTAGCGCACAATTAAGCAGCACATATTGATAGGTGGTCCTTAGCGTGTGAAAAATTTTAATCCAATTGCCCATCTAGTTTTGAAAGCCAAATTACATGCTAAGAAAATTGGCGTGGGTTGTCTGTGGATCGACAGGCAGCAACTAAACGCCCATCTGTACCTGACTGTGATCCGGTGGCGTCACAGTCGTCACTGAAAAATTCATGTGAAGAAAGTGCCATGTCGGATTACACTCCGCTGCATCTTTTCGTGTTTTCTTCCAATTATGTGAACGTCACAGTACGTGCCTTCGTCTGGTTACCCACGAGTAGCATAGGGTGGTCATTCTTCCCCATCATACTTATGCCGATTGACAATTACTATCGAATCAGGTGGATTGCTTCGACAATCAGTTCGAGTATATATTTTGTGAAAAGAAGAGAGGACCACTAGCTGATAGGAGTGTTGCCGCACTCGAGGTCTAATAAACAATGCAACTTCAGTATGTATAGTAAGATTTACTAGCCCTGATGTAGATCAAGTACTTACCCACAAAAAACGGGCTAAACCTTGCCTCCGCTCCTATAACTGTTGTCAACACTTCAACTGTACTTCCAAGCTTTTATGTGGACTGTGTCCAGACATCTGGTTATTGTATTGCTAAGGAGTTGGTTGTTTGGTGAGGTCAACTACAAGATGGCTGATGTCGGAACTGTCAGTCAGCCTCTTAAAAACCAGGCCGATTGACAAGGCTACTAACATTTTTGACAGTTCTGTTCGGAACATATTAAGAAGTTAATTCTACACCATAAACGCACTGTTCTGCAAATTCTTTCTCAAAATTTAGATACACAATTTGTATCGAGCGTTAAAATAAACATGAGTGTTTGTTACCCCGAGCTATTTGCAGCTGACGGGCCAAATTAGTTTACCTTTTCGTCCGTTAAACTGTTTGGTTAATTAGTCTCGATAAGACCTTTACAAAGTCAGTCACTTGGACCGAGTATTTGTTTATACATTTGTCAATTACACCTTGTTAATATCTGGCTGGACGACCTCTAAATTCACAGATCACTTTGTTTATCTAAATAGCTGAGAGCCAGACACATTCTTGTGGGTGGGTTTTGAATGTGGACACGGTCGAAAAAGATCAATAATAGCTATCAGTCAGCTAGCATGCTCGCAAGCTGTTTGCTGTAACGCCCACAAGTACACGTAGTTACATTCTTCCGAAAGATTACCATAAGGTTTTGAGTAGGTTAGTGGTGCGGACATCAGTTTGGTTAGCAAAATGATCACGGACACAATACAACGGCTAGTGGTGAAAACACTTTACTAGGATCAAAAGACTTGGTTGTGTTCAATGCTTTTCACATAAATGCAACCGGGCCTGGGTACCAGGGTTCTTTTATCGGACATCCAAGTTTTGTTTCACTGTTTTAAGTTGCGGTAAACCTAAATGAATTACACACCAGTAACTGTGTTACCTCGCCATAAACGTTTTTTCGACAACACACAAACCAGTAGAACAAGCGCACCAATAGGTAGAACGTTTGTACGGACACGAAGGCACCTAACGCTTACTACTAATGAGTGGTTTGGCAGATTTGATGAGTTGGATGAGAACCAACTGTGGGGCTGGATTCGAACCAGTGACAGAAATACCATGCCTCAACGCGGCAAGCGATCTGCCAGCTGAATTACGAAGCCACACCAGAAGCTCAAAAATTTCACATTTGGACTCGGTTACTCACCCTCCACAATGTATTATGTGGAGTCCACCAAATGATCCAGAGGATCAACTGCCCGGTAAGATTTTTGGAACACTTCACTTCGGAATCCACCAACGCCACTGTTGAGCATAGAGTGTTTTATGTCGGAGGCATCAGAGACTGGTCACAATTCAACACAGGATAAAGTGTGATTTTCCATGTTATTGAAGCTCAAAAAATGTTAGGAACTGGCATTTTTACACTGAAATATTAATGACAAAATGACTGAAGATAGAGGTCGAATGCTATGGTAGTAAATTGTCGATAAGCCGTGTACATTCGTAGCATTGGTTTCAAAAGCTTTTAAATTACTACATCATAAACACGACCAATGGACCCAGTTAACCTCTTAAGAGTTATGCCATCATTTCGTCAACTGACGTGTATTATGCAAACATTGAAATCAAAACAGTAAGAGCCTGATACTCCAATTATCATAAGCAGATACGAAGCTGCATTTATGGCCAACAGAAGTGCTGAGCATAGCGCAAACTTGTCACTCGTAAACTGACTAGAAATTACTGTACACATTCACCTTAGAAGTTCAAAAGGCTTCGTCCCAGCCAATTCTCATCATCGCTGCGTGTGTCCCCAAGTGACTATTTTCTGTGTGCTGACAGTCAAGGTTTCTAGGGCAAAAAATATGTGACAATGAACACTCTAGCACAGAAAGAATAAAAGCGCATGTTACTATGTCACAAACCTCATATATGGGAGAAAAGCGCCTACAAAAGATTCGGCGGCAGAAAAAATGTTTCGTAAAAAAGTATTGGAAGAATACAAGGTTTACTGACTTTGCTAACTGTGCAAAGCGTAAAAAAGATGCGCTAATAAACCTGATTCTGATTACCACCAGGACCATGGTAATATGTTGTGCGGGTAACACACTCCAGAAAACTGTAAATATTTAACACGTAGAGTGGTGGTCAAAGCAGAAAGAAATGAGTAAGGTCATTTTGATACGGACAGGTAAGTCATCATCATCATCATAGACAGCAATACAACAGTGGTACACACCAATGCTTAACTGCCAGACAGGTTAGTGGGAATAAAAAAATCTTTGCATTCGTAAAAACAATTCCTCCCGATTTGTCATTAAGAACTGGGTAAGCATAAGAAAGGAAAGGATACATCGGGTTTGTATGAGACCAACAACCTCGCTGGAAAAATCGCTCCCAATCACTGTCGATTAGTAGGATATTTTGAGCAGAACCGAGGTCGCTTACCGTGAACCAGCCAGCAGATAGAACAGTTGCTGCATCGAGTACCATCGAATAACACTTTGATAAAAGTGCTTTGGCCTGCATAGCGCAGGTTCAGTGTCTTACCACGTGACAGACTGGCAATAAATTAAACCGAAAACTTCGTTAACCAGTTGCCTGTCAAAACCGGATACGAAGTCAAGCGTCATTAAAAAAAGTAACGTATGAATTACAAAATCATATTCAAATACGGAATACATAGTTCGAAAGAATGTCTATTGTTGACGAGTACATGCTGACTAGAACTGAAGGAATTATTCAACTTTGACATTCATACACCGCATCACGCAAGTTGATGTAACCAGTTGTAGACTTGGTGAGTTTAGGTTTCGTGAGTCATCACAGTAGCGAAAGTATGGTGAACTGTCTGTCGCCCGAAGTGCGATAATTGTTGAGGCTACCCTGTGAAACACAAGTTTATGAATCAGAGGTGACAGCAAGTAGGAAATACAAAATAAGGGTAATTTTTTTGGAAACAGGAGAAAACAAGGCAGTAGTTGTTAAACAACAGTCTAAGAAAAGACAACTTATAAGATAGTAAATCTTTTCAAACAAATCATCGAATGTATTGGAGAAAATTACCCAAGTGGTCAGAGACTGTGAAGCAATATCGTCAAAACTGATGTTTCTAAAAAAGCGGTGGTGTTTTTTTGTGAAAGGAAGATGAAGCGTGCTGGTCGGATTTTTTTAATTAACATTTTATTTCAGTATACAACAGGGAATTGCTCAAAGCAAAGGAGGTTGTGTGACTTGGCATCTATCAAGGATGAAAGCGAATAACTACCTGTCATTTTTGAACACTGGGCGGTTGCGTTCAAGTTGTGTAACCTGCAGGCAATGTAAAAATACCAACCGAATAGTGTGTATAGTGAGAGTTTGGTCGATGTGAAATTACCGTTTGTGCTACCAGCCAGGGCCGACAGAGGTGGTAAGTGTCACAATAACATCTGAAACACAAATACTCGTTTGAACGTTTGTACGATAATTCCGATACGTCATGGTTGCCATCGGCAAGTCCATTATCAAAATGCACCTTTTTTTGTCAGAATGCATTCCAGTACCCCATCTTGTGTTTCCCTCCGGTTGACTCAATGCTTCATTACACCCATCCGTCCGACTAATCCCTGATAGCAGAGTGTGATCGTACATCATTACCACCCTATTTATTAAAGAGTAGAACATATTGTACTCAGTCTGTTTAATTGGAAAGTTATTTAGAAAATCTGAAAAACGTCAGTATTTGGCAGGAGGAATGATGTGTTCCAGAGCATCAGAAACAGTTTGTAATAATCGCTGATGATTGTAAAGAAGAGGAACAGGAAGGGCAATGAAAGAAGAGGGATATGTGGCCAATCGCATTAATCAGTGAAACTTTGATCGGACGATTTTAAGTAGAAAAGTCGAGTCTCGAACTTACGTTTTACGTATAGATTTTGATGACAACAGAATATAACACATTCACACACTTAGGGTAAATTTTTCTTACCACTTAGTAAGCCCTGCTTAAGTATAAAGAATGTATCAGACTTTCTTTTCCTGAGTTTTAGTTGTGACACACCTATATGAAATGGATTATAAAAAATCTGCTAAATCGTCTATGCCAAAATTGGAAGGGTAGTGCACTGCATGTAAAGGTATAGGGTGGTTTGCGTCTATTTTACTTTATTCTAACACTTCAGTAAAAAAACAGGAAACTGGGGCATATTTGGATATAAGCAACTTCATATTGCCTGCAAAACAGCATCATCTCAGTCGTTTATCTTTAACTCTTGGTATCCGCGTGTATATGAAGAACGAACAAGACTCGTGGATCGTTTTTGAGATTAAAGTTAGGTTTGTAAGCATTAAAACTGAGGGCTCCATCTGTCGACGAATTAGCCACCCCATCTTTGCATAGCCACATGGATTCAACGTGGATCATCTGAAAATTGTAGTCACTTAGCAAGCTAAACGAACAGTGGACGAATGGAAGGGTTTTAGCATTTGAACGCGAACGCTGGCATAATGGTAATTAGCTAACATGATCAGTTCACCCACAGCAAATGGGTTGGAAGTGCTCACTGAGGGGACGTTTATCGCCTGCATGCTTTCTGGAAGAGGCTTACTTTTGAAAAAGGTTTAGAAGTTTTATTTCCATGCAATATATCCACCTAGTATATTTTAGCTCGCCAACAGAGCAAATGAATTGCTCCTGCTAATTCCTGTACAACTTCAATTAAAACTGATCGCAACCTTTGCAATCGGGTGGACTTTCCGGCTAGCCCCATTCTAAAGAAAACAATAGACCTCAGTTTCGCTGTCGTCTGGGCTTATCATTAGTGCATACTTTTTCCATGGCTGGGTTGGAACTGTAACCACGCCTTCCTGAGGTAATCTCGTTGATCAGTGTTCCAGTGTCCTCACATTGGGTACGACTGAGTTAGCTCTGCAATACTTAAAAAGTGATTTGCAGTCGAACCAATTTTGCCCCCCTGTATTTCAGAAGCGCTCTTAGTTTAGCGACTGCTGTACACTTCTCGTCCAAATGATAGGTTTGAGCTAAGTTGTGGCTTACTTCTTATTACACTGAAAGTCATTTGTACTGTTCATCGCTTGTCTTGTATTGATAAAACGACTAACCGTTTACCCCTTCTTGCCTTAAAGAGACTTGTAGTCTTCCCAAACAGCGCGCTAAAACAGTTCAATGTTTTTAACGTCTGTCACTTTTGCATGTATTTTTTTCACAGACTGGTCCTGTTACTACATGGATAAGTAGCATAGACAAAATAAACGCAAACTAAAGTACCAGTCGTGTTGGCCTAGCCAGATTACTGCGTGCCTGCGTCCAGACAGTCGTCAAAGATACCTAGAAGCTGTACTGCTGATCGAGTGATGACTGTTATCCGGAATATAAAGCATGATAAGGCTGACGTTAGAATAACCGTACAGTCTCACCTTGGTCGTCTTAGCCGGTTTCACGCATAACTCCATTTTGACTCAATTATGTAAACTGCTGTTTGGTAATCTGAATTGCAATGGACGTAAATGTATACATGACCGTAAGTATTCAATGGAGGGTTACCTGAAAAAACAGAGTGTTCTCAAGTTCCATCACACGGTACAGTTGTGATCTATCGCAAGTAGATATTCGATATGGTTCACGAGTTTTTCGTGGCACGAATACATTTGACAGGACTGTTTATTTGACAACGTTTTACGGTTTCTTCTATCAGCAACTAAGTTACTCTGATGAACTAATTTTACAAATTTCGTACACGTCATATTTTGATAGACTGACACCAATTACTACCTTTCTCTTGGCAACTGAATATCACAACTATGCTTCCAGCCTGTGTTTCAAAATTTAGTGTGCTACAGTGTTGTGGTTCACGTTCTTTAATCTGACGAGGATTCTCCATCTCAGCAGAAAGAAGTTTTGGCGGGAACTTATACGAACAAACAATTGAGTTGACATCGATTTCACTCAGGTCAGTTGATAAAAAAGTGTTCAAAAGTCAACGGCACACGGTGTACAAATATTCCAGTACTTGCGGAAGCGAAACAGTTCACGGGTTGGCTTTGGCAAGTGTATCCTACTCTCACTCGTGTGCTGTAAAGATTTCAACATCTTACTTGACCAAAGTTGCTGATTAGTGGCTCTTTATCTTCAGGAGACCGTATGGTTTTATGTGTTTTATCTCTCAGATGCACTGTGGATTAAGTTAACCAGATGAACAAGTGATCTGTGGTAACCGAATACGAAACCTTTTGTTAACCCAGTTTATTGGTCTAAAACCAACAGATCGCTCTGGTGGTATGCGTTTCTTGGGTTCAGCGCAAAACCTCTTGGTTATATGGAGCCGTTTGTTTTCGTGTTCAGGTGCACTCAACAAGCTAGATGCTGCGCGTTTGATATGCAGCAAACAAAGCTGCCTAGTGAATGAAAATGGAACAACGCACTTATACTATGAGGCTTGATTGTCGACATGTTAATTTGTTTCTTGAATGTTGTTGAAATCCACTCACCACCAACTTTAACAAAACTGTACGGAAAACTCTGTGGCACAAGTGTTTTTCGTTCTTACAGATCTTTAACTTGTAATGACTTCTGTGATACATGAAGTGAGTTACCAGCTTGTAGAATGATTCGACTCACGTTAAAGGCAACAGCATAACGCAACGTTTGTTACGGATCAAGCTTATGGTTTAGCTTCGTTCGGACCGCTAATAGATTCAAAACTTCTGTTTCATTAAGGTCAAAGTTCATGGGTGTTAGCCTGAAATTTTTGGTTGTTTTGCCATTAAGTGACTTGTCTTTTGATAAAGATGTGAGCGTTGAAAGACGATGAATCCCGGTTGTATTAATTTTCTTTAAAAATCAGGTCATGCAATTTCTAAGTTATGAAACGTTCACGCGAAATGATGCTCCGACCCAATAGGTTCATCGGTAAGTCGGTTCTTACACCTGTAGTAGTTGGAAAACGAAGTTTCTTGGACCGTTGATTGACATCAAGGAAACAGGTGTGTGAGAGGGCGGTTCATTTGCACCAACTTGGTTTTTGTATCCTGTCTGATCCAAACTGACGATTACACAAATCGATTTAGTTTATTGGATCTACTACAGAGCACTGCTCAGTGCACATTGCAGAAGGTATCGAAGAGAAGCATAGATGACCTTCCGAGGAAAATATGATCAACACTGCTCATGCACGTAGACAGTCCGGCCCAGTCTACTGCGTCCACATAAATCTGTTCCAAGTTTAACATTAAAGATGAACATTGATTTTGTTGTAATGCCACCAAATTGGGTTCCGACATATTGCATTTATTCAGCTGACCAGTATCGAGCTTTTGTCTATTGTTGATAACAATGGTTATTTTATTCAAGATTCACACTGAAGGTAACATTATTAAATTAGGTGGGTCCACAAGATAGTGACTGTCATCCATTGTATCAATTCATGTCCAGTCATAAACCTTTTAAGTATTCACCTGGTTACCGTAAATATGGAACTTGGTATCTAGCGTTTCATTGGTATCGCAGAGTCCAATGTTTCAAACTCATCCAGATTGTTTATCTCCACAAGAGGAACTGACGTAGATAAAAAGCAGGTTCGAACCAATTGTGTCTTGTGCAACGATAAGCCGTGAAAACGGAGATACGTAGGTAGTATTCCACGAACTATGGCTATCGTCTGTTGTGACATATGGTCTTTAGTAGATGAAGATGCGTGGGCACAACTGGGTGTTGATCATAGTTGCGTTCTGGTGATTTGAACTTGAAGTAAACTCATTTAAACCTACAAACACATGTCACATTCTGACCAGCTCTAAAACTGTTTTCTCAGAGGTTATGGATGTTGTGAAGCGAATTAAGAAAACTGGTGATAACCGTTCGTGGGAACTCGTGAGTATTTAAAAATCCTAAGTTACTTATGTGTGATTATGGTTTAAATCCTGGGTCTGAATTTAACTCTTTCATATGGGTAATCGAACAACAACTTACTCGCCAAGTGACAAAAATTTCTTGGAGCCCAAACAGGTTATATCAGTCCTATTCGCATTGACCAGCTACCATCATTATCTTGCAACTCACCCGTCCATTTTTTAGAAACTTGGGTCTCTATGGCCTGCCACCTTTACTTTATTTCAGCTTTGTTAGTTTACTGTACAATGAATGTTTTGTCTGTTTTCTTCCAGTCCAACCTTGAATTTTGTTTTGCCCTATATTCCCGCCAGAGTGAACTAATATGCACTCCTATACTAAACTACTTCTTGCGTTATACTTCTGATATTGCATTTTTCGGTTTAGTCCTTGCCATTGGAGTCCTCCTCCATTTTCTTCCTGAAAGATAAGAGTTGCGGGTTTGTACTAGCCCATCAACTGACTAACCAGCAATAACCGCTTGTACATAAATGCCCCAATAGTAGACTTCCTGGTTTTATTCCTTCCTTTTAAATTTGATACATGGTGTGTGAGTGGAACTACAAGCGGTGCAACGTAAGCCGCTTTTGGTGATGGTTAAACGCAGTCTTTCCTTAGCTCCGTCCAATGTAACAGGTTAATCCTTAGCGAATATCGCCAACCATTTCATTCACTGGGAAGTTGTCATCAAGAGGTGAACAGCAACAAATCTCTGTATTTAAGCTGATTGGGTGAGTGGACAACATGTCAGGTGGACCATAGTATTGGCTAATGTTCATAGGTCTATACAGCAGTATGGTCGAGAAACTATGTTTCCCTAGGAAAAAGTTAAAATTTATTCAGGACAGCGACAATATGTGTGTGTGTGCTAATCGTGTATCGTGGTTCACAAAGATTTTCATAGCACAGAACAACAGAGAGAACAGTGTGGTGAAATCTGAGGCAAGTTACAACCGCTAGTTATTCAAATTCTTCGGGGGGGGGGGCGAAACGGATCTAGAGCTTCCTGTTCTTTATTGTTTTTTTGTTCGGTTTATTATAAGAGACCAGTTGGCGTATTTTCTTATATAGTCAACCACTTCCAAAACCCACCACTGCATCAACCAGCCGCAATGTCCAGTGCGGTTGTTTGTGGCTAATCTTTCGCCGACCGTACTGTTCTTCTGATAGATCTCAATGCCGCACACACGAGTGTTTGTCCAGGCTAAGTCACCTTTACGTAGAACGGCATTTCACCCAAACAACGTACAATACAGCAGCCAAATTTAGGTCAACTAAATCAGAATGAACATTAAATAGTTTATTTCGTGTGAAGGACATAGTTTACCCATGCCAGACAGATTTAGTCTTATCGAACTGTCATCCACCTTTCACTGTTGACGGATCACGCTGCCGATTGGACAACTCAGACGTGCTGAGTTTGGTGCCTGTCAGCTTAAGCTAATCCTACATCCATTTAGTCAATTTGGCAAAGTTGGATCTTCGAATTTATGGTTTACACCGTAGTTGTAGTTTCTGCATTGTTATACGAAACGGCACCAACCAAAAATTACTTTGCTGCTTTATTTTTCCGGGTTGGTTGATTGATTCTAACTTATATCATACACTAAGCCGCTTGTTCAGAAAATCCGTTGCTCTTGACTTAAGAGCTCGACACACGGGAATCGCTGTACGGCAAAAATAACTGCTTGACTACACTACTCGTGAGTAACCAAACGAATACGCGTATTTATCTTTAAAAACGGGTGGTAGAATATACGCATTTCTGAAAAGCAACTCAGCGTTCATTTTGACCACATTTTGTCATGACGACACAAGCGAGGAAATCAACAAGTCCCCTGCGGCTAATCACATTCCCGGACCATAAAATGACATAAAGTGGTGTGTAACGAAAACCTTGTGCGAAATTCGTATCGCGTATTAAAAATGAAATTAAATATTTACTTTGAAAATATATGTTCCTCATATATCTTTTACAATTGATCACTACTGTTCTTAACAGACATGAATTTATCCTCTATCTGAGGCAAGTATGTGCACTACTGACGAACCCTAACGAGAGCGAAACTCGAATACAATGTTTTATTGCAGAAGGCACTAGCTGAAAATTCTACGGAGAAGCGAAGACCGTAATCATTTATATGCGTTGTCCGGTTTTTTTCAGCGGAAATCATCTACTACTTTTCGGCATGTCAGTTACACCAACTAATTAATCTTCTTGAGGTAATAAATGGAATCTGAGTGTAGTGTAGATGCCGTCATTCAGTTAAAGAACACAGAGCATGACGAACGAGTTTCGATAATTCAACATTGGGTTAATGCAGCTATAACGGATGTTTGAAAGGGAATAAAATTAATATAATATCCTCACTGAGACGTTTAACGACGCACCAGCGGGGAGGAAATTTTCACTTGACAATTGATCTCCGGCGTTTACGTATACGATAAGATGCATATAAGTTTAACTGACGTTCATTGTCAGTGTGCAGAACAAGGTGACAACGTGGTACACCGGTCATTCGCTCAAGCATACGGAAAACGAAAAAGCAATTGCATAAGATGGAAAATTACGCGAAATAGAATGGCCAGTTAAAGGTATATTCATCTGTCCATACATGTAAACACAAAAGCTGAATTACCAAACGAAACTAAGACCTCTACTTGGGTAAAATTGATGTCACACCATTCACACACTCATCGGCACATACAAAAATGTCGTCATCAACTGTATTGGACACAGGATAGGTTCGTGTCCTATAACTTGGGTCATTTGTCAGACGTTGAATTGCATAATCAATCACTAGTGCAGTCATGGTACATCTTGTTTGGAGTGAAGATATCGAAAGATTTCTGGTCATATACAAAGTTCCAGTCAACCGTCCTAAGAAAGTCAGGTCACGGAATTTGGTGACTGTCGAATCGTTCGCAATCAGATTACATGACCTAATTCTTTGTTTGCAAAATATTACTCTTTCCACGGGTGAAGACAACCTACGTGCACGGATGAATACGTGATTTTTGTGACTTTATGTTTGGCCGACTGGGCGTCCCAGTTTTGTTCCTCCTATATTCTATAATTGCGTTCACCTGATGATAAATTGCTGAATGTGATTGCTAAGTAACGTGGGTTTGAATTGTCATGGATAAGATTTCATACACACGTTTGCTAAAATGTTCAGTTGCGCCGTCCATTTTTGGTGAAGCCGATTATATTGATGATAATGTCGTGAACAGAGTACAGTTTTGTTACTTTGTGAAGTGCAATGCATACTTATAAACCGAGGATTGAATACAACTATCTATATGAGGGATTTTACAAGCATTTCTCATATTGGTGGCAGTCAGGGGGAGTAGGCTACTAATTTTTCTTATCGATTGTGTCTTTCTGTAGAAAATACTAATCGGTAGAATATTATCTCCGAATTTCTAAGCGCTAAAACTGAATTGCTGAACATAGAATCCACGGTTACTTTTGCCATCACATTTACCTTCTAAGAACAACGCATTTCTGCGCATTTAGTTCAGGAAAACTTATAGTCAACTTCAAGTTTAGACAAGCGGTTTGTATTGGTTAGAAATATCCGTAGAGTATTTTCTCCTGGTTTTGTTCACTAACGATGCTTCACCAGTGTACAACAACGTTTTTGCGTCATCTCTGCAGGTTGTTCGAATTAATTAAAAATGCCCTTGCAATTACAAAAAAGTTTTGTGCACGCACACCTTTCCGTCCTTCTACCTGTGACGTAGTTGCTTGACGATACTACACGGATCTAATCCATTTTTAGCTTCGTTGTACTCCGAACATCGTTGCAGCACCGACCACGTTTCAGCCGCTCACAGTAATCTCGGAATATCCTCGCACCCTGGATACTGGTAATTTGGAATGTTGCTGTGGTGGTCCTCTTGAAACCTTTCTGTGAGTCAAGCTTTGTATTCCTATAACTTGCTGAACCCCCGTAACCGTCCTGTTGCATTCGTTCATTTTGGTTACTGAACGCAGTGAAAAACGTCTGAATTCACTTAGGGTAGTCTGAGACTTTTTTGAACCACTACAAATTGGTGAGCTCGAATTAGTCGATTTCTCACATTTTCCCGTCTTCATTATCCGGCGAACTGGTTGTTTCCCCACCTTGTGTGTATTTTTTTTCCGCGTTCGGTTTGATCACCACAACTTCCTCATTGCCTCATTAACTTTGCGTGTTAAAGATTGTCCACTGCTGCTATGTCCGACTGCGACGATTCAACTGAGCAGCTGACCGCATCCGTGCACATCAAACTGCCTGAATTTGGAGTCAGTAACCCTCGTTTGTGGTTCGGACAAGTTGAAGCTCTCTTTCGAACGAGGCGCATTAAGTCACAGACCATGATGTACTCCTACATAATTCAGTCCATCCCTACTGAAATCGCCGAAGAGGTCTCGGATCTCATTGACAACATGCCTGAAGACCAGCCGTACGATAAGCTGGAAGACGCCTTAATTAGCAGGGTAGGTGTTTCTGAACAGCGGAAGCTAGACCAACTATTTTCCGAAATTGAGCTAGGTGACCGCAAACCATCCCAGCTGCTACGACACATGAAACAGCTTCTCGGAGGCAGGAAGATGGATGACACCATTTTTCGACAGTTATGGATGAAAAATCTACCATCATCAACTCGTGAGATTCTGGCTACATTCAGCAGTGCTGTGCCTATAGAGGAGCTTGCAGATGCAGCTGACAAAATGTTGGATGTTCAACGTAATCCCCAGTTAGTAAACACAGTCGTTAACCAACCTCATGACGATTTGCGACATCAGGTGGCGTGTTTGACCAAACAGGTCCAGTCATTGGTTCACTCTCTGCACTCTCGGTCCCGCAGACCACGCAGTCGATCTACAGCACCTTCCCGACGTCCAACGACACTAGCACACAACAACCATAACTATTGTTGGTATCATCGTACTTTTGGCCACCGAGCAAAGAAGTGCACTCAGCCCTGCACATTCACTACTTTACCGACCGCACAGGGAAACCCAGTGACCGGCCAGTGATGGCGACGGCTGTGCCTGGTGTCTCCTTCAAATGTCGCCTTTTCTACATCTCAGACAGATCTACAGGTTACAACTTCCTAATCGACACCGGCGCTCAGGTCAGTGTAATTCCATGCACTGTAGGCGACCGCCAGCGTTGTAAGCCCATTTTCTCCTTACAAGCCGCTAACGGAACCCCCATCCAGACGTACGGTCGACGTTCGCTCACTCTCGACCTTGGACTACGACGTCAGTTCCGCTGGATTTTTCTGGTAGCAGACGTTCAGACCGCAATTCTGGGTGCCGATTTCCTATCCCACTTTGGTCTCTTGGTTGATATTCAGCACCACACGCTTTTGGACAGCTTGACTTCCTTGAGTGCTAAAGGCAAATTAACCACCATGAATTCCATCGGAGTCCATATGGCGGTGCCCAAACCCTCAAGATATTCCCGGCTGATCCAGCAATACCCGCAGCTCATAAATCCGTCGTATCACCCACATTCTTTGAAACACGACGTTACACACACCATCGTGACCAAGGGACAGCCAGTGACCGCTCGCCCCAGACGTCTCCCTCCCGAAAAGCTGAAGATTGCCAGGGCGGAATTTGACCACATGCTTCAACTTGGCATCATCCGTCCATCCAAGAGTGCATGGTCTTCCCCTTTACATTTGGTTCCTAAGAAAACACCGGGTGATTGGAGACCGTGTGGTGACTTCCGAGCGCTCAACAATGCCACCGTACCAGACCGTTATCCCATTCCCCACATCCACGATTTTTCCTTGTCTCTACATTCTAAATGTGTTTTCTCTAAAATCGACTTGGTGCGTGCATATTACCAAATTCCCGTCGCTGAGGAAGACATACCCAAGACCGCGATCACGACTCCCTTTGGTTTGTATGAGTTCCTTCGAATGCCCTTCGGACTTCGGAATGCAGCCCAAACATTCCAGCGTTTCATGGATCAAGTTGTACGTGGTCTGGATTTTGTCTTCGTTTACCTCGACGATGTGTTAGTTGCCAGTCGTTCCCCCGAAGAACATGAAACGCATCTTCGTCTTTTGCTGGAGCGGTTGAATAAATACGGGATTTCCATCAATTTAGCAAAGGGCGTTTTTGGCGTCTCGTCTCTTGAGTTCCTTGGACATTTTATAGACGCAACTGGCATCAAACACTCAGACAACAAGGTGCAAGCGCTGCAAGAGTACCCCATTCCCGATTTCATCAAAAAACTTCAACGGTTCATTGGAGTTGTCAACTATTACCGTCGTTTCATTCCTCACTGCTCACAGCTTCTGAAGCCGTTAATCGATCTGCTACTTGGTTCTAAAACGGGCGTTATTTTAAGTCCTGAAGCGCTACAAGCGTTCAACGACATTAAGAAAGCGCTCAGCGAAGCGACGTCCCTTGATCATTTTAATCCAGAGCCGACCGCTCATCTGATCCTTTCAACCGACGCGTCTAATCATGCTGTCGGTGCAGTGCTTCAGCAGTACGTCAGTGTTGAATTACGACCAGTCTCATTCTAATCACAAAAGCTATCACCCGCTCAAGCTAATTACAGCACCTTCGGTCGTGAGCTGCTTGCTTTTTACTTGTCCATTAGACATTTTCGTCACTTGTTGGAAGGGAGGAACTTTACTGTTTTAACAGACCACAAACCTTTAATGTGCGCCTTCAATGCCAGTCAGGATAAATATTCTCATCGCGAAATTCGACATCTCGATTTCATAAGGCAATTCACAACCGACATCCGACACGTCGATGGAAACTCCAATGTGGTTGCTGATGCGTTCTCAAGACTACATGTTAACGCGGTTTCTCGCCTGCAAGACATAAGTCTCGAGAAAATTGCTGAAACTCAAACGTCTGATCCTGACTTTCCATCCATTTGCACCCCACCCTTTCAGTGTTCTCGTATTCC
>QNGE01001866.1:35293-91711 GCA_008508345.1 Paragonimus westermani
TTACGTATACGATAAGATGCATATAAGTTTAACTGAGGTTCATTGTCAGTGTGCAGAACAAGGTGACAACGTGGTACACCGGTCATTCGCTCAAGCATACGGAAAACGAAAAAGCAATTGCATAAGATGGAAAATTACGCGAAATAGAATGGCCAGTTAAAGGTATATTCATCTGTCCATACATGTAAACACAAAAGCTGAATTACCAAACGAAACTAAGACCTCTACTTGGGTAAAATTGATGTCACACCATTCACACACTCATCGGCACATACAAAAATGTCGTCATCAACTGTATTGGACACAGGATAGGTTCGTGTCCTATAACTTGGGTCATTTGTCAGACGTTGAATTGCATAATCAATCACTAGTGCAGTCATGGTACATCTTGTTTGGAGTGAAGATATCGAAAGATTTCTGGTCATATACAAAGTTCCAGTCAACCGTCCTAAGAAAGTCAGGTCACGGAATTTGGTGACTGTCGAATCGTTCGCAATCAGATTACATGACCTAATTCTTTGTTTGCAAAATATTACTCTTTCCACGGGTGAAGACAACCTACGTGCACGGATGAATACGTGATTTTTGTGACTTTATGTTTGGCCGACTGGGCGTCCCAGTTTTGTTCCTCCTATATTCTATAATTGCGTTCACCTGATGATAAATTGCTGAATGTGATTGCTAAGTAACGTGGGTTTGAATTGTCATGGATAAGATTTCATACACACGTTTGCTAAAATGTTCAGTTGCGCCGTCCATTTTTGGTGAAGCCGATTATATTGATGATAATGTCGTGAACAGAGTACAGTTTTGTTACTTTGTGAAGTGCAATGCATACTTATAAACCGAGGATTGAATACAACTATCTATATGAGGGATTTTACAAGCATTTCTCATATTGGTGGCAGTCAGGGGGAGTAGGCTACTAATTTTTCTTATCGATTGTGTCTTTCTGTAGAAAATACTAATCGGTAGAATATTATCTCCGAATTTCTAAGCGCTAAAACTGAATTGCTGAACATAGAATCCACGGTTACTTTTGCCATCACATTTACCTTCTAAGAACAACGCATTTCTGCGCATTTAGTTCAGGAAAACTTATAGTCAACTTCAAGTTTAGACAAGCGGTTTGTATTGGTTAGAAATATCCGTAGAGTATTTTCTCCTGGTTTTGTTCACTAACGATGCTTCACCAGTGTACAACAACGTTTTTGCGTCATCTCTGCAGGTTGTTCGAATTAATTAAAAATGCCCTTGCAATTACAAAAAAGTTTTGTGCACGCACACCTTTCCGTCCTTCTACCTGTGACGTAGTTGCTTGACGATACTACACGGATCTAATCCATTTTTAGCTTCGTTGTACTCCGAACATCGTTGCAGCACCGACCACGTTTCAGCCGCTCACAGTAATCTCGGAATATCCTCGCACCCTGGATACTGGTAATTTGGAATGTTGCTGTGGTGGTCCTCTTGAAACCTTTCTGTGAGTCAAGCTTTGTATTCCTATAACTTGCTGAACCCCCGTAACCGTCCTGTTGCATTCGTTCATTTTGGTTACTGAACGCAGTGAAAAACGTCTGAATTCACTTAGGGTAGTCTGAGACTATTTTGGAACCACTACATATCTAATCATAATCTCAGTTATACTTAGCTCAAGACAAGAGCTAGCTTCTACGCAATGACAGTGACATTTCACGTAAGCCTTACACATAGTTACACAACACTAACACAGTGCTGAATTTCAAATCACAATCAATACACCCGCCGGAGTTTGGAAAAATCTGGGTTGTTGTGATGATGACACTGTGTCCTATTTAGAACCTAGGACTTTCTCTTTTGCACTGGCTCAGTCGCAGACACATCCTTGGTAACTAATTCCAAATGTGTACATTCTTAGTGTCTGCGATGAACAGACCCATCTGCTAAGTCAAGTAGTCGACATGCACGAGCGTCGTTATTGCTGAACGCTATTCCACTAGAAGTTCGAATTCCGTTGCCTCGACAAAAAACCTCAGCGGATTCCACACTAGGCAGTTTGGTTCCTAACACACGGTTGAGTAACTTTGCCTGACTTTGCCCCGTTGTCATATGAGCTACGTTCTTGTTCTGCATAAAAAATTACCCAATATCTTTACCACTTCCAGTAAATGTGGTTGCACTCAATAATGTTATTGCACTCTTCAAAGTGCACATGGAGGATGAGTATGTCTGGGTGCAGTGAACACTTGGCAGCAACCTGACCCAGAAAAACAATTCTTCAACTTTTTCGCGGTAGACTGACTATTTTTGTCGGTTACCCGCCTCAGTTAACTGTTTATCAGCTAGAAGTCTTTCGAGTTACAGTAATTATAAAGTCAGTATACGGTGGAGCCGCGAAACACTGTGGCCAACAGCAGTAGGAGTCAAATACGACCACGGCCCAGAATATTTTCCGAAGCTGATCACAACACTTCGCCTTTAGGCGTTGCCAAACTATATAGGAAACCCATGAAACCCAGTTGGATAGGTTTGACTGATGTTTGTGTATACAACTGGGTAACCATACGCCGTTCGAGCAACTTCTTCCTCAATCTGTGGCCAACATCATGTCAGGCGTGCAAATGACCCCAGTTTGTTTTTCAAACAAAGTGACCAGGACAAAAGCCATCCGAGAGTACTGAGAAAATTGTGGGCTACACAAAAGTTCTATCATTATAACATAAAATACCGTCGATGGTGACTGCCATCTCTTCGCTACGACAATGAAGTTACGGAACATTGCTTTTGGTGGTTGTGTTCCATTCTTCACCTATAGCTGAGATAACCGAATGAAAACACTTTTTCGTACCAGAAATCAGATTCACTCGACTTACTGGTAATGACAGAAAGTAAAAGATACTAAGAAGTTTCAGCCCCTGCAGAGCGATTGTGTCTGGAGAGGTAGCTCGCAGGCTGTATGTGTTTAGACAACCGATGCCTTATGGTAAAACCATGGCTGCTGAGGATTTGGCATGGGATTACTCGGGGTGGTAGATGAAATTGAATGCCTCATGGTCGGCCATGATCTTAAGGTGCAAACCACAGGGTAGTTGTGAAGACGGATAAATCACGGAACTATCCACCACACTGTCGCAGTGAATCTGAGTACATGCTGCAGGAACCACCCTCAAGGCTGTAACAAGCATGTTTTGTGGCTTACAAAAATGGCTCATGATTCAGTAATTGGTTGCAATCCAGGATTTGAGCAATTTTTCAAAAGGCACAGAAATCAAGTCTGGGTCTGCGAAACTTTTTACTGAAAGAAATCATTGCAGGCAGTAACCCCCAGTGAAGCTGTGCAGCTCTTTCGTGATCATTTTTACTGACTTGCGAGTTTTACTTTCACCAGTTTATCCTGATCTACTTGCCGCCAACTCATCGCATACACAAGTGGCCCGCATGTGAACGATTTACGGTTCCATACCATGCACATTCTTAGTACGTAATACTCTCAGTGAACACGAAATGATTCTAGAAGGAATATTAGGTGGTAGTCTGTTGGCGACGGCTGATTGGATGTGTTCGAGGTGAGCATAGATAGCCTGAATTCGTTGTAGGATATTAGTGTCAAATTTGGTACAAATGAAGTCGAGTAGTTTGGGGAGGTTTACCATGTTATTGATAAATGGATTGAGAATAACACAATTTTACAAGCAAGCTGTAACACCCTATGTTTCAAGCACCTCGGGTGGCGTGCCTCAGGAGTAAAACGTGCAGTATTGCGACTTGCTGGTAACGTTGTCTTATTTTCAATCCGCTTATCAATAGCCTGAATTAGCTTACTAATTGTTCAACTAGTTAGATCTTCATTGTAACACAGGATAGAGCATTCACGATAAATAATTAAGAATACACACTAGAACATGCAAAGTAGGCTAGGAAAAATTGCGCTCAGCATTACACATAAACCACCGAGTGCCTGCCGCTGATGTGAAGCAAAAACGGTAGAAATCCCAATGTTATAGGTTGGTGTTCGCTAATCTGGGTCACCTGTGGCGACAGAGAGGTATCTCTTTGAAGACTGAGGGTCGCGTGTAACAGACAACAGTGAGGGCTGTATTACTTCACAGTAGTGACACCTGACCGCTTAGAGTAGAAGATGCGAACCGCCTCCTGGTGTTCGACTACCGATTTCTGTGTTCAGTCGCTCGTATAGGGTGGCACCAGCCAGTCAGCAACGAAGGTTAGGAGGCAGATATTTGTTAGTAAATATCAACTGAGTTCTTTCGTTCAACCCTCACATCTGCACAGACTCAGATGGTTAGGTCATGTATTAAGGATGCCAGCCAGTCGCCTGCCACACCCTGCAACCGACTGGAGCAGGACTTGGGGTGGACAGATGATGACCTGGCGTAGACAATTGAAATCCTTCACGAAGCTGTTGGTCATCGCAGATCGGGTTCATCTCCCAGGCTGTGGCCCTTGAGAATCCCAGAGTCAGTGGCTGGAGACTTTAGGTCAGGCGGCGACTAATCGAACTCAGTTGTTTGAATGTTGCCGTTGTTTGTCCGAGTGACTGTGACGTGAGTGCTTATAATGACGCGGGTCAGCAAAAGCCGTAAGGAGGCTATGTTTCTGGTTGTTTGTTTACATGGTATAGACGCCTTGATGCTATATGTGTGAATATAAACAAAGCTATCTTCAGTGGTTATATCCCTTCCGTTCCCACACTATTTTCCCCTCTCCTTGTACAGGGTTTGATTTTTTTCCCGTCCCCATGGTAGTCAAGTAACAGTGGTTCACACCGATGATCTTGGGTTCAAGTGTTCACAGTCCGACTCTGTCATGTCTGTCAAAGACATCAAGCCCTCAGACTGGTATGCGGTTGGCACAGTCACCTCAAGAGATCCTTGACCAACGAGGATGGACCCGCAGTTTTGGTTCGTTTTTCAAGAGGCCGAATCCGTCAGTAACCAAATTTCGTTTGACTAAGTGAAGTTCAGTCAGTTACTATCAAAACTTTTGAAGGATGCCACAAAGAAACTGTGATATTCGGTCGAGTCAGCCTACAAAACATCGCTACCCTCAAGGAGGCAGTGATTGAGTGGGTATCGCCTTCCAAGAAGACTAGTCCACACCAGCTTTCCAATGAGTTATAGCGTGCCTCTAAGCTGCTTTAAGAGATGAAGCAACTTTTTGAGGGCTCCCGCATGGACAGATCAATTTAACGGTAGCTATGGGTACATGAGCTGCCTGGGACAACTCAGGCTATTGCATCTGTGACTGGCTGTTAACTGCTGACTGGATTTTCAGAGATCGTCGAACAAATGGTCAAGCGTTTGAAGCACTTTTTTTTAGTGATATCGGTAATTCGCGAACATGTACGCTGCTCACCAACTAAGCCCGTCGGTTCTCTTTAAACCAACCTTGTAGGTATCTATGCTTCATGGACAAGGACAGTTGATTCGCGCAGAGAGTTAGGTACGTTGATAATTAGCTGCCTTCAAGACCGATCCTCGCAGCGGCGTCGTTATAGCTGATTTACTAGAAGTAGGTCACAGGCCCGTAGAGGTTGCTGCTTTTCAGCTATTCAGCGATTGATACACGGGTTCGAGGCAGCGGCCCAAGGTTCCCGGATCCAGTCAGTTTTTTGCTCAGTGTCAGCGGGCGTCTGTTGATCTGGAAGACGATCATTGAAAACAGGGTGTAGCACCGCTTTTGAGGATTGCAGTGAATACCAAGAACAAAGTAAGGTTACTAGTATAATGAAATTTCAGGTAAATAAGAATCAAGCGAAGCTTTGAAACGATCCTTAGAGGCGCTGCTGACGACCTCAGATGGGAGGCTGTTCCACTGGTTAATAACCCTGTAAGAAGAGAACTGCTGCCTAAGAAGGGTCCGATGACGAAGCTGGAAAGGCTTCCTGTTATGTCCTCGCCAGCCGTCACCATTCGCTACAGTGAAGCACTGTTCTACAAAACCTACTCTAAAGAACAAGTGTGTGAGTATTAGATCACCGCAGAGTCTTCAAAATTCAAGTGGGTGCAGGTTGAGAATTCCAAGTCGAGACTCGCAAGTAAAATTACTCAGGTCCGCGACCACCGTGGTAGCCGCTCGCTGGACACGCCCAACAGCTAAATATGTCTTTCTTCAGGTCGCCATACACGACCTGATTGGCATATTCGAGGAGCGGTCTTATATAAATCCCGTAAAGCGTTTGAAAAGCCTTCATTTGAATGCCGGGGAAAGTGCGCCTAATCATCATAAGAACGGCAAATCCATTTTTGTTGCCATTTCATGATGATACATGAAGGACAAGTTAGACGACAACCAGATGCCTAGATCTTCAATCAGATAGATTCTCATGATATCTACTGTGCTAGATGCGCTATGGATCATGAAGGCATTGCCAGAATATCCACCGAGTGACATGTGAACACATTTATTGTTGTTTAGTGGGAGACTCCAATCGTCCGACCAGCGCTTGATCACGTCAAGATCAATTTGTAGTGCACTGGAATCAGTCTGCATATAAGAGGACGCTGCTGGAAATTTTTCTCGGAAGGTCGTTGATGTAAATGAGGAATAACAAAGGACCTGGAACTGACCCTTGGGGAACTCCCGCAGAACTGATAGAGGGAGACGAAAGGTTTGATCCGGTCTTGACTCTAAACGTTCAATTATCAAGAATAGAGGCGATCCAGCGAAGAACCTCTCCTTGAATGTCGTGGGCTTCCAGTCTGTGCTTCAGGGGACCCTGTTTGACACGGTTGAAGGCCTTGGCGACATCGAAGAAGATAGCATCAGAGATGAGGCTACTATCTTTGGCCTCCATCAGACTATCCATGCAAATAAGCATGCTTGGTATGCATGACCGATCAGGAAGGAAGCCATGCTGGGTGGAAGAGAAGGGATTATTTGATAAGAAGTGATTGAGTATGGCGCGCTTTAGTGGGCGCTCCATTTTGCATGGGATGCTAGTGAGGCTGATTGGCCGATAACTAGCCGGAGAGTGTTGGTCAACCACTTCAAATATGGGTGTGACCGTCGCCTCTTTCCATGTGCTAGGGAGGATGCTAGTCTGGAGTGTTTGCTTAAACAGCTTATAAAGAGGTTCAGCCAGACTACCAGCTGCTTCCTTGAGTATTCCGGGATGAATCATGTCAGGACCCATTGCACTGTATGAATTAACCTTGAGTTAAAGGTCTGCAATATCTAGCACAGAAAACTCAGCGGTCACAAAAGGTAGCCTGAACTTCTGCAATGGTAGTACAGGATGCCGGTTTTGGGATGCGACGTTGTAGACTGCCGAGTAGTATTCCCTGAGAAGCTGGGCCACAACTAGTGAGTCAGCTGAAGTCTCCCCGTTGGGCAGCCGTAAAGAAAAAGCTGAAGGTTTATTATTTCTCAGTCGTCGCATATGCTTAAATAAGAAGTTTAGGTTCCCGCGGACTCTGAGGAGGATCTTCTCTTGTACGAGTTTGGTGTGTGTGCTAGTTCCTGAGTTTGTGCGTCCAAGGTTTCCCCAACCTTATGCTACCGTGAATCGGAAGTCTCAGGGAGAAAACGATGAATCTGCGAACAAACTTTACTCATTGATTTACTCGCCGTTCACAACAGACTTCAACGTAACAATTAAGGGGTGCTAGGGAACTGCACGTGAGAGCACCTTCAGCACAACCGCACAGCAGCCGCCAGAGTGGAAGAGTGCGTCGACGGAAAATTCTAGTCGTTCTTCAGAATTCAAACAGCGTTAAACTGGTTAAGCGGCGTTTCTAAAGGTAATAGCTCAACATTGTTATTCTAGTGAATGTAACCCACAGGAGTAGAGATAGTGCGAATTCATTACACAGCTGAGAGCATAACTGCGATGCTTATGCCGGCCCACCAACTTTGATGCTAGTGGTTTGTAGTAAGTTTACATATCTAAGGTAATGTGAACAGGCGCGGTGGCACTGGCAAGGTAAATCTCACGTCGCGCGGAGTTCAGAATTTTAGGGACGTCGAAGATGGTCTCACTACAGGTGTGTTCGCGGATGTCCTGCCCACATCCGTTTCGAACAACGTGGAACTCCCTTAGATCCTCTGGGTTTCGAGTAAGCTTATGCTTTGCGATAGATGGGAACGGTTTTCGAGAAGACGACGTATCCTGTGTGGAAGGGGGCCGATAAGGGAAAATGCACAGTTTGCGCGGTATAAATAACTCGTACGCTTTCTGGATTGCGCTTTGAAACCTGTGGTAGTTCTGGTCCACGGAGTCCAGGTCAAGAAGAGGTGAACCTAGGTAGGTTTTCAGGCCGTTGAAATCTGCCTGATTAAAGTTTCGGACTGTTGACTTTTATGCTGGTTGTTGTGACCAGCAACGGATAAAAGCAAAGGCTAACAGAGTGGTCACTGTGCCCAAGTGGTGGCTTGAGAATCACTCTGTCTACCAGATGGCTCTCATTAGTGATAGCTAAGTTGAGCAGGGAGGGAATCTGACCAAAACGATGCCGTGTCGGAACGTTGACGTGCTGTGACCACTCCTTCTGACGTATCGTCGTCCATAAGGAAGTCGAGAATCCGCTTCCACAGTCCTGGGGAGAAACTGATGTCCAGTTTATCTTGGGTGCATTAAAGTCACCCATAATAAGCAGATGAGTGAAGCGTTGTAGGTCTAAGAAGGTTTCCAGGCTTACCAAAATGGTTTCGTCGTCAGAGACGTCTGATGGAAGAGGACGTTAAATAACCTTCACTAGGAGTGAGTCTTTGTCACGCAGCGTTAGTCAAAGCCACAGAGTGTCACATTTATCAGAGGACTGGAGGCCACGAATAACCGTGGGTGTCGGGAGACACTGCTGAAGAAAAATCGCAGAACCCCCTCATTTTCTCTCGGGCAGAGTCGGCCCGGTAAACTGAATAGCCCGGGACACTCAGTTCGCTGTCACTGATAACACCTGTAAGCCAGGTCTCCATGAAGACGAACATTTGGGGTTGGGCGTCTTGAGTTTACTGGCTGATTTTCGGTAATTTATTGAACAGACTCAGATAGTTCGTATACATGCATCTGAAAGCTACTTCCTTGCTGGATTTTCCGAGAAAATAGAAAGGTTGGCGTCAGAAAGATCCTGGGAAGGAAGGCATAGAATTGAAGAGGGTAATAGGGCTGGACTAGGTCTCTTCTTCCGAGTTGTCCTGACGGCCCTCCTTCGAGGCTGTGGGCACGACATCACCACATGTGTGTAGGTCAGTGACCCTACAGGGCGGTTGATCAGCATTCTTGGCGCCGAAACCTGCGACCTCTGCGCCCCTGTCAAATTTCGCTGCTTGGAAGGGTGTTTGGAAGTTTTCACCCACGGAATATTTGACTTCTTTATTTGCTAGGTGCGGAGTTTGGAAGACGGCAATGGGAGCTGTGTTGTGGGGCTACAGAAAGAAATATTTCTAGCGGTGGGCAAAAGTGATGCTTTTTGAGTTGCAGAAGGCGGCCCTAGCAGGCTGCTTTCGTTCCGACTTCTTGGGAGGAAGAGTCTCCTGCTGGGCAGTTTGGTGGGTTTCGGGGTGGGTAACGCTGACGACGGTTTTTGCGCGGTGTCGATACCCTCAATGCTCGTGCTTGTGCCTGGGGTGTCGGTCGGTGGAAGGATCATGCAGACGGTGTCTCCGCTTTCCACAACAGGCACAGGGGTCTGAGGGGATACTTTGAGAGCAGAAACTACGACTTTAGTCTCCAGTTGTAGCTTCTGGTCTGCCATGATTTGTGACTTAGTCTTAGTCCGCCGTTCGCATCTCGCTCTCTCTTGCCGAGAGCGATCGAAAAATACGCCTTTCAGATGGGTGTTAGCGGACTTCAAAGCCTTTGTTTTTGCTACCGCTACCTCGGGGCTAAGCATGGCTGGCCAAGTTGCCAAAAGGCCAAGTGACTTTTTGGTTGTTTTGGACCGCAGCCTACTCTCGATCACCAGGTTTGTGGCATCCGGGGAGAAGGAAGTCTCTAGGTCTGCTTTAGCTAGCCCGGTTGGAGAAGAGGTTGTAGGGAAGCAGGCCCATAAAACAACCTTCTTTTCCCTAAGTGTTTTTTCCTTCATTTTTACCGGTGCCTCCTCTATGTGTGCAGTTGATAGGGCAACTGCTTTCTTGGTGATTGCGACACCAGAGAGAGCAAACGCTATGTGCTCATTCAAAGAATGTAGTTCCAGTTTCATTTCGGACAGAGTCCGTTGGTACTCCTCTATCTTACACACCATGGAAGAAATAGAAGAAGATACAGGGCTAAGAAGAGCCCCGCATTTACAGTCGCAGAATTTCTGCGTAACTCCACTTGTCGTAGTGTGTGTAAGACCAAACAGCTGCCGAACGATGCCTTGGCTTTCGTTGAACCTGCAACTCATACAGATGTAAATGAGAGATGATGAAGCTAGCTGTTTGTACTGGTGTTCTTTAACACCAATGCACCTGAAGTGATACCACTTCCGATATTGGTGGCACTGCATGCCGTTTTGTACGGACATTTTACATCCATACCGGCCGCAGGCGCTTGCTGCTACGGACTGTCTGCTGAGTCCCAGCACTGCTAGATCTGACACGGGTCATTGTCGACAAGGACGAGTGATATGCAAAGAGGCTTAAAAATAGTACGAATAATACAATACGCAATAAGTTATGCTATTTGACAAAGAATTGCAATTATCGTATATAATTTTTGATGCACTGGGCACCAAGATAGCAAAGTATGAATTGACAATGACAGCGAGGGAATTTAAACCAAATTTCTAGTTACCCGCGTTCACCAAATTTCGGGTTACCTGAGAGTTACCCGCTGGCATGATGAACTACACAGTGCCAAATCCACTAAGTGCACAACTTTTTGGTCGATCCTCCCACCGCTTCTGGGAGGCAGGAACGCCGACGAGTGATGACAACTAGCCTCTCGGACACTTCCACTCTAACTCGCCTCATGTTCGCTCAGCGTCTTTGCACAAGGACCACATTATTAGTGGACATTGGGGTGCAGGTTAGTGTAGTACCACTGGCTTATACTGAGGCGACAAAAGCAGGTGCTTCTCATCTCCTTGACAATAATGACATTACTATCGGGTTAACGCTTGGTGACAATGGACTTGGACACTCGGAGAAACACGCGCTGGATAATGACTATCGCTGTCAAATCTTTCGCCATCACATGCATCGATTTTCCTCGGTATTTTTACCCTTTAGCAGATATGGAATACCCGATGCTAATGACAACACTTGTGAGACCTCTGCAATTATCAGACCACTTTACGCACAACCCTCCGGATGCCAAAACCATGTCCGACTATTCGCGCATGTATACCGGCTACTTCGAAGCAGACTTCCTTTTAATGCTTGAACTCTTCAGCATTTAGTGGCAGTGCCCACTCGGTTGTTGGATGATACAACTTATGGCAACCTTTCTGCGTTGAGGTATCAGTGAACACCCTGTTAATTTTGCGTCATCCATCGAAAATAACTCACATACTGTAGTCTATGAGCCATCTCAGTTATATACCCTTCAAAATGTGATAAGCTCAAGATTGAGCCTTGGGGAACTCCATCACTAGCAAATAAAATGCATACCAACCCCCTTTCACTTGCATGTGAAAGCGTCTGTCAAAACGATAAGCCACAATGCACTTGGGTACTTCTGGGACTACTTTGCCGATGCCTAACTCCATAACTAACAAGGTATGGCCAACAGGAAATGTGGGTGAATTGTTGGGTTTGGTCTCCACGAAGTACAACCATTTATAAAATCTCTCGTTCTGCAGCCAACAGACTCAATTAATCGCATGCAACAATTATGAAACCTTCGAAAGTTGTGCGGAGACAGCTATCTACCTACATACTGAGTAACACTGATTTACTGCTGGATCTCAGTTCAAGATATTCTCTAATCAGAAGAACAGTATCTCCTCATATCCTGCTATCTTCTCTCTGCACGATAACAAGGTCTCGGTGGATTTGAGCCCGTTACCGCAGTTGTTGATTCGAGCCACGGTCAGTGTTTGTAATAGATTTTCTCGTCTCACTTTCTTCCTACATTGCACGCATTGGTAAATGTTACAACCAATCCTGCGTTTCCCACTTTAGAGCTTCTTTGAAAAACAAGTTTGCATTCGAATTCCAAGCAACTCGCTTGCTTCTCAAGGCCAAGGCAACCTTTGTCATGGGTTATTCAGTGATTACCACACGGGTTTGAGGATGAAGTCTCACGGTATACGGGTCAATTCGGTTTGTGTTCCTTAGCGTCGGGCGGACATCCTTCGATCCGAAAAGCAACCACTGGAAACAGGATATGTGACAGCTCTTGGAGTTTGTAGTATATACCAAGAACAGGATAAAATTACTGGTTCGCTATGAGCGAACTAGAATCCGGTGATGTTTCGGAACGGTCTCTAAAGGCGCAGATAACCACGTCGGAAGGGAGATTGTTTCAGTAGTTAATAACCCAATGGGAAAAGAATTGTTGTCTGGGGAAGGTCTGTGAACGGTTCTTGTTAGGCTTCGTGGCACATCCTCGTCGGCCGTCGTCATTCTCGTTGATGAACCGTTTTACGAGACCTATTCCAAAAAGGTAGTGTGTGGGGACAGAATTAAATCACCGCAAAATTGCTGAAATGCAAGTGCATACATATCAAGTATTTCAATTGTGTATTCACGCGTACCATTTCCCACACTCATAATAGTTTGGTAGCCATGCTGGATATGCTGAACAGCAGTTGTGCATTTCTTCAGGCCGGTATACAAGACGAGGCCAGCATACTCGAGTAGCCGTAATATATAAACCACTTAAAGCCTTTGAAACGCTTTCTCGTCTATGCGGAGGATAGTGCGCCTAATCATCCTAAAAGCGGCAACTCTCCTTTTTACCATCATCTCGTAGGGATGCCCGAAGAATAGGTTAAACATTAACCAAATGCCCAGATCTGTCTTCAGATCAATTTTCATGATATCTACTGTGCTGGACGCATTATGAAACATGGGGGCATTGCCGGAAACTCCACTGAGTGTGATGTGAGCACACACATTGTCATTTGGTAGAGGACCCCAATCGTCCGACCAGCGCTTAATCGCGACAATAGCAATGCTTGGTGCATTGAGGTCATGGAAAGTCCTATGTTTAGGTCATCGGCGCACAGAACAGCGTTGCTGGACTTATTTTTTGAGAGGTTGCCGCTGTAAGTAAAAAATGAGATAGGATCTAGCACTAACCTCTAAGGAACCGCTGTGGTTAGTGACGAGAACGAACAAAAGTCTAACTCCATTTCTACCCCAGAATTTATATTATCCAGAAAGGAACCTCTTTCTAGAAACCATAAGCCTCCAGCTTGTCTAAAAGGGCCACATATGACACCACCAAAAGCCTTGTCGAACTCAAAGAAGATAACATCCGAGATTGGGCCTCCGTCGAACTGTCCATGATGATCAGTATATTTGCTATGAATGACCAGTTGGGGAGTGAACCGTTGTAGATGGAGGAAAAAGGTTTGTTCAATGAGAGTTGCTCCGGGATGTTGTGCCTTAATAAGCACTCCATTATCTGGTTCGTAACGCTTTTGAAGCCTATTGGCCGTTAACATGTTGGAGATTGCCAGTTACCTCCCATGATCAAAGATTCTCTCTAGACACTACGTGGAAGGTCAGTCCGGAATCTGTCTAAGCAGCTTACAGGGGTATTTTACCGGACTGGCAGCTGATTCTTTGACGATCCTGTGGTGAACCTTGCCAACATCCATCGCACTGCATGAAATTGCCGTGTATAAAGACGTTCAACACCTGGTACAGAAAACCTACTGGTGAGAGATGGTTGTCGTAAGTCACACAGTGGCAGAGTGGGGTACCAGTTCGGTAGTTCAACGTTTTAAATTGCTGCAAAATGATCCTTAAATAACCCGGCCCCAACTAGGGGTGTGAAGAGATTCCCTCGTCAGACAGTCGTGGAGAAACTGATACAAGCTTATTCTTTCTCAGTCGATATATTTGCGCAAAATATGCAGTTTTCTCCGCATGGGATTTATGCAGGACCTTCTCTTGCGCGGGTTTAGTATGCCTCCGGATTTCCCGCCCATATCTATCTCGAACAGTGTGAAAAGCACTTGGGTTCTCTAGGTTTTTCATGAGATTATGCTTCGCGAGCGAACTGGAACGTTCATCAAGAGGAGGACATCTCATTTACAGAAGAGCTGAGCTGGACGGTAGGAACCCACTGCCCGCTCTCTGAATTGCACTTTGAAACGCTTGATGGTTGGTGTCCATTAACGCCAGTTTGGCTAAAGTTCTCAGCCGGGACGAGTATCTAGTGGTCTTTCTGTCAAGGCTGCTGATTGATGGGCACTCCATCTATCAGGTGGCTCTCATCAATGATTGCTGGGTCGAGCAGGTAGTAAATCTGACCAAAAGATGCTTCATCAGGACGCTGACATCCTATTTCCTGTCGACATTGACAGGAAAGTCGAGAATCCACTTGTGTAGTTATGGTAAAACACAGACGCCCAGTTTACCTTGGATGCATTGTTCACCCATAATTGGTAGGTGAGAAAAACGCTGCAGTCCTTAAAGGTATTTTAGATTTACGAGAAACGCATCATCTTTGGTATCGTTGCTTGAGAGAGAACGATAGATAGCTCTACCGGGAGTAGGTTTTGTTCGTGAAATACTAGTCCAAGTAGCACAGCACCACACTTACCGGAGGACAGCGATTCCCCGATAACCCTGTGTATCCGGAGGTTCTGCTCAAGAAAGACGACGGGGCCCCCCATTCTTCCCCGAGCAGAGTTGGCCCAGTGAATTGAGTATCCGAAGACACCTGGTTTACTGTAGGTGATTTCACCTGTAGACCAAGTCTCCGCAAAGGCAAAAATATGAGGTTAATCTGTTGAACAGGCTTAGACAATCCGCATATATGCAATTCAAAGGTAATTCCTAACTTGCTTTGGCGAGAAAAGAGAATTGGAGATGCCAGAAAGAGCTTGAGAGATAGTATCTAGGTTTGAGGAGAAGACTACCGACGGCTATGGGTTTGTATTCGGTTTCTCCTGGCAAGTCTGTCTAATGGCCCCCTTTTGCGGCTGTGGGCGCGACATTATCATCTGTAGGTATACCAAGGACCTTAAGGGGCGTCTGACAAGCAGTCTTGGCACCAGAACACTTGGCATCAGTGTCCTTTTCGAATTCGGCTTTGTGGTAGGGGTGCTTAAGAGTTCTCGCCCATAGAAAACTTGACTCCTTCATCTGCTGCGGAATTGGACCTTGAAAGAGGCCAGGCGTGTGATGCTGAGACCAGTAATGAAAATATCTAGCCCGAAGGTCTAAAAATGCCTCACGCTTTGTGGTAGTTGATCTCAACAAGCTACTGCCGCCTCGAGTTCTTGGAGGGAGAAGTTTACGCACAGCTTTACATCAGACTTTGGGCGGGTAAAAACAAGACGTTTTCTGCGCGATCTTCGTGGTCTCAGCAATTGTGCCCATGCTTGGAGGATCAGTCAGTAGGCTGACGAGCTGTGACCACCAGACCACTGCGGGCAGTGATTGTGTTACCCGCATTTCAGGTCGGGGTTGACGGACTTTGAAGGTAATGTCTTCTATAGCACTGGGCATGGCAGGTTAGCTGAACAAATAACCAATTAGCTTTCTGGCTTACATAGCGTGCAATTTGGTCAAGATTACTGAGTTTGCGACACCCGGGAAACAAGATGCCAAGACTTACTTATCTAGCTGAACTAAAAACTTGGGAAGCGGCCCCTGCGAAGCATCTGTTCTTTCCCTGAGAGGTTTCCCTCCATTGTCACCGCAGCTCCCCCTGTGTGCAGGTTATCGCAATCCCCGGAAGGGCGGAGCTAAGTAATAATTCTAGGAATCAACGCCATTTTGGCACTGGTCCATCATATTATCACAGAAAGAAGTAAAGAGCACTAGAGGGTTGAGAATAACGTGGTATTTTCAGCCACTGGTCTTCTGGTTTCATTCACTTCTCGCGATATACGTATAGCTCGCTAGAAGTAAATGGACGCTTTGGCAGTCCATGCAAATAGAAGGTGGAAAGATGTAAAAGCCAGCTGTATGTGTTGGTCTTTGTCGAGGCTTTAACATCTGAAGTGGTGTCACCTCTGGCACTGATGATACTGCATACTATTTCGTGCGGATATTTTGCACCCACAACGACCACAAGTGCTTGCCGCCCCATTAAGTGTTTTCACATTCCCAGCACCGGCTGGCCCGAAGCCCTCTTAACAAAAGCAATATAACACGTAAGTTAGCTCCCCAATTACTCGAAATAAGTAAACTACAAAACGCAAAGAATACACCCGCCCAATTTCTGTTATTTTATAAAGAATAACGGTAGCCTTGTGAAATTTTTCAAGGACTCGGTACCGATGGAGCAGAAATATGGATGGCCGATGACGACAAGAAAATGTGGAATAAATTTCCAAGCACTCGCGGTGAAAATAGAGCCGCTGTTTCGTTATCTCAGTTCACCGGCGTCTAAGACGATTTTTCCCGAATGCTACAGTTTTTGATCCAAGCGCATCGATTTGGGAATGCAAAACTGCTTCGTCAACCGTTTCATTTATATCTTTCTCGTTGACTTAACCTCTCTTAACAACCGGAATCATCTTGTGAGGACAGTGCACTTTCCGCGCAAAGACTGATACTATGACGATATAGAAACTGTTACGCATGCGGTTTAAACGTTCCGCTGATGTTCTCTTGTTATCTATCTCAGGTCGCCCACCTACGTATTACTCGGGATGTTCCACACGGCATGAACGTCCCTGGAACTGTGAGATTCGATTCCCCCTGGACTTACTTGTTTGGAACAATTAAAAAATGCGTCTTTATTGGGACTTGGATTTCGTGTTGCCATTGGCGTTGTGCGGATCGCTGCCTCGTCTCTGTATCGCCAATACACTAGTTGTGATTGTTCTTTACGTCTTTTCTCTGGTTTTGGATTGCATCGGGACTGTCTGTGATCGCTGTCCTGTGTATATATTTGCGTCCTGTTAATATACGATCATTCGAATTTTGCGCGCGACAACATCGGTAATTTATCAAGGGCTGTTTAGGAGAGGATTGTTAGTTCTTACTTTTCACTGTTGGACGTTTCTATGTGAATTTAAGTTACATTTACGCTTTGTTGCTCAGCCACTACGTCACGTGTTCACATCTAACGATTGCCCGGAAATTGTAAACTTGCTGGGTCCAACATGGAGGCTTGTTGTTACTCGCCCCTATGCATTCTTCTATGTTTCTGCTCTGTCTTGAAGCATCAGTAATGAGAAACTGACCATCACGACCGTCTTCGTTTTTAGGTCGGGTTCAACTGCTTGGCAGCCTATAAAACTTACAGACTCTGAGTGCATTACTGGCGCGATTATTCAAAAGCCAGTCTATTGACATATGTTTCGAGTAGACTCAGCGTAAAACGAAACACCACTAAACGTCCGAAACTGACGCCAAACACTATCAAGGACATAGCAGGGGTACCTATTGACCGGGGTGCGCTAAAACGAAGCTGTTCAAATGTTGTAATCGAAATACGTCAGCCAGTTTGGGCCAACACCTTATCACTCACATTCTGACAAACTAAGAAATATTGCGCCCAAGCTTCGAAGTAATTTTGTATCCCAAGCCAGGTGTGCCCACGACTAACCGGAAGCACATTCACCCCGATTAGAAGAGAAGATGAAGTCTGCGAATCGTTCGGAATGCAGCCGCAGGTGGTTTCGGCAACTTTCTCCTGAGGCTGTTGCCACTAGAAGATCATCGATGTGAAAACGCTTGTGACCGTGATCGTGAAGCACCGGAAGGTTTCATCAACATCATACATAGAAATCGGAGCAACTCGAGTAGTGCAATCATCGCTATTGCTGGAATATCCTCGACAGCGACTAGGATCTCGTGCTAACCACGAATTAGTTAGTTTCTAAACCACATGTGTATCTTTTAAGCAAACCGTGGTGTCCTGGGTGTTTGGATTGACTTACCGGTAGGGTAAAGTGTTGTCGAATGGCGCGCGGTACTTTCCACGTGGGAGCCAGACTCATATCGATTCGAGCACTGTATAGTGGGATAAAGCTCACAGGCTTTTCTTTAGGTCGATGGTATCAAACTAAGATACGCGCTCTAACTAGGTGTGCGCTACTTCCGTCCCGTCCACCGTTAGAATACTCCTTCTGGCGGGCAACGGTATAGTGCCTCGGAAGACCCGGTAACGAGGTTTACTGCTGAACAACCACGAGAAACGTTTAAGAGGTGAGGCTTAGACACCCGTAACCATAGTGAGGTATGCAGGATTGAGCGGAGGCTTGTGAAGAAAGTCCTGGCAACAGAAGGGTTTTTCTTGCAATCACCTGGCGAACAGTGTCTCGCGCCAACCAGTAGGTTGATGTGCCTGTGGTAAACAACGTTACTGATGTGCATTGACGTTCACCATAGTTAATATTCACCAGAAAGTGTGTCGTGGGCCCAGCTTCTGTGTATGTGTACTTTGGCAGTAGGAGGCAGTGGACATACCGCTCGCTGCATGTAAACCTGGTTGTGTCTGCGTGCCTCGCTTCCGAGACCCTAGTGAAAAGACGCTAACCACTTTACCCTTATGAGAAGAGCAGCAAAGTTTAGATTTGCTGTCAACTGAAAATCGTTTGAGAGCGAGAACCAGCAGCGTCGGCTGCTGTTACTCACTGGCCGGCTAGTTCTTCCGAGTGGTTTTTGAGAATAGAACAGGGAATGCAACAGAGCAAAGTACTGCTGCCACACTGCCGGTGGCACCAGCAGTTGTCGGAGTTGATGCTAGATGCAGGCACCCATCACGTCCTAGAACCAGAAGGGTATGCTCCTCAGTTACATTAAGGTCACAAGGGACGCAGGTGTGAGCTTCACACACCGAATGCCTAGATTTGGTACATAAACTCTTTCGAAGATTCGGACAGGGGTGTCAATGCTTCCGGTGCTGGCACGGACGCTTGAGTAATCTGTTTCTCAGTTGCCTCCCTGATACGCCTAGCAGTCTGTCAGTTGCAAAGGGACCGCTGGAGTGTTGGCGCTGAGGATACGCCGTATACTTCTAGACTGGCGCCGGACCACTATCTTTTTTCAAGAAATACTCCTCGTGCTAAGCGTGACCAACTAGGCTTCGTGTGTACTGGATAGCCGGCGAAAGTTTTTACTTACCGACCTGGGTGTTGCTAGATGGTTGGGCGATACGCCGACAGTCAGGCAGATCGACATGCTCGTTAATCATAGCCTTCAAGCTGCTTGTACGATTTCATCAAGTCAGGCAGCTTTAAACTGCCGGTTACCTTGTTTATCGTACAAAGCGGGAGAGCGGTGACCACCTAGCAGGGGTTCATCATTTCAGTGTTTGTGTACACCAGTTTCAGTAATGGTCCTCACTTATTAGCGTGGTGATGATAAAACGTGTGCTGATGAAGACTTCTGGCAGGGAGAAAAACTGTTCTCCGATTTTGCTAGAAGGCATCAACAACAACGATGAAAATTAATCAGGTAAACCAAGTTACAGTTTAGTTTAGATAAGCAAAATATAATTGACGAAACCCACATAATGAACAGTCTTCGCGGTATAGTACGTGGTACAATAATTTCAGGATTTACAGGTGTACACAACAGAGGCCAGAAGCGGAACTAGAATGGGAATAAACGGCAGAACCAACATATATCATGTTGAATTTAAAATAAGTCACCTGAATCACCAGGCAACACCAGTAAGCATAACAACACGGGAGGTGTACGATCAAACCCTTGGGCGCGGCAGGAAATGTAGAATTCTAAAGACTCGATCACAGGTGACAGCACACATAATGTCTAACGTCCTCGAATCCAAACACAAGTCTTCTTGAAAACACAAAAGACAGAAGTTAACTGGGAAGTTGTATTGGCGCAACACGGATACCAAAACGTTAGGATACACGTGTTGCCCTCGTGCATGTACTTACATATATGTACATGTACTGGATTTCAATGTCCGGCGACAAGTCACTAATCACAATTGATCTCACGTTCACTGACAGCTGATCTTTGCCGTGGTTGTTCGCCTTCCTCACTTCGCGGCACAGGTACTGCCAGTCGGCACGGTTAAGGACCTGGTAAGGAGTCGATTGAAGTTTCGTCGGCAGAATTAATGGTGGGACACCGCGCTCTATTACGCAAGTGTGGCGGGCGAGCTGGAGGTTCTGCTTCGATTAACCGGTACACATTTAAAGCAACCTTGTTCTGATTGGGGACACTAGGGGGCAGCGTTTTTCCGAAGTATGAGTACCGACGTTAACCCTGGGAAATGGAACAACATGGATATGCATGAACCAGGGACACAGTGAGATGTGTATGCGACTTAAATACGATAACATGTTACTTTACACAAGCTAACATTTTATAATACGCCGCTGGCACGCATGAGTCAACAAGCACTTGAGCTAACAAACGCGATCACATGCAGCGAGCGGGCTGCAGGCAAATGTCTTCCTGACCCTATAGAAGATGTGAACTAGCAGGTTGGGAAGAACTTTGCACATCGTTGAGCAGACGTACAGGAATTACCCTCAGATCACTCCGAGACGAATCATTTGTATGAGTACATGCGTTACCAAATATGAAATGTTTTTACTGCACATATTTATACATGTATGTCTGTGTCCGATGAACCTTTGTGAGAATGTAGCAACCGACTGGCACGCCCCAATACTTTAACGACGAAAATTACGTTTTATTCATGACACACCATAATCAGTGCCCAGACGTACTTACTTTCAGATGAATTTCTCTCCTCCAGCATGTCGAAGAAACCTCCCTTGAACTGTGTCCCACGCAACCTCTACAAAATTCCTACCCACCCCACAAATCTCGCTTTTGACGACTCAATAAATTTCCCGCATCAGTGTACACCTAATGTTCTATCAATGCAGCGGTTGTTTCCCGCAATGAATCAGCGGATTTTAAACCGATCAGTAAAGCAGCAGTGTTCAACAGTTCCCTTTCCCGATGTTTGAAGTCATAGATCCGAGGGTGATATCACTGAAACTTGGAAGGTGAGTATGGTATCCGATCTGGGAAGAAATAATGTTGTCCAAGACAGCCCTGGGAACAAAAACATGTGTGACTGAGATGATGTACCCAAGGGGACAGTGCGTGAAGTGGGTTGGAGCAGGACCTACGTCCAAGTCGGCCATCATGCATCCCCGATTTTCAAGTTTGACCGTGCAAACTGTCTGCTTTTGCCGGAATAAGTGCCAAGTTGTACGGACATCTACGTGATCTGCTGATCATGAAGGTGAGGACCAGGACGCTTGTAAACCGACGAGCGTCTGGTGAATAAATGCTCATTTATTTAAGGTGTAGTTCTCAGTTCTCCGTTTGCGACGATGGCAAACCGTAATGGCGAACCTCTGAATATAAGCAAGAGGCGAATCACTCTTTCGAAGGAGGGGAGGTCAAATTGCAGATCCATCTTTCAAGTTCAGCCGAATGAAATTACTATGGAGTAGGTTGGCACTGAAAGACCAGGTTGGAAGGGAAGTTGCAGAAGTAGAGGAAGAACACACCTGGTTTTTCTACCTCTGCACTCACAATGAATGTGTTCAAAGCATGTTGGGCAATGGGAGTCCATACGGTTTACACATAGAAGACTGATGAACTGTAAAGAGCGTTCAAGTGGTAATCAGTAGTTTACCTGCGACGAATACGCATAAATCTAAACTTCACTGTCTGAAGCTTAGTGTATACTAATGAGACCAGTTGGACAAAGTATTCTCGCCATTTTGCAGAATAGAATGTGCAATAAGTATTTCAACGACCGCTGAATTTTTGATGTCACCCACAAGAATCGAAGGGAGAAACGTGACCAGAGGGAAAAATCACTGATAGATGTAAGTGGCGAAGGCACGCAAAGGACAGAATGCGGATGTAGGCTGCACAGGAGGTCCTATCAACTGCAGGGAGCACAAACGACATATAAATGAGTGTCGGTTCAGCAGATTTGATTCAACCCAAGTAAGGGGGATATATTGTCACTCATGTTGATGGAGCTCTTCAACCACGTCAGCAGGCGTTTAACAAATCCAAGGCACTTTTGAAAAGAAGCACTTGACTCGGGTTTTGTTCTCATTAGAGCTTGTCAGTAGTGCATATCCTTGCCACTGCCGGGATTTGAACTCCTTCCACGCTTTGATGAGGCAACCGTGTTGACCACTGCGCCAGTGACCTCACATTAGGCACGACCGAATAATCAAATGTGAACGATCAACCACTTTCGCTTGTGGACACTGGTCAGGTTGCCCGACCGTCTCAAGAAGAGACAGAATAACTGTCCTGTTAACTCCAATCAATAACCCCGTGATTAGGACTTGCGAGACAGGTCAAGATCACTCATCTAATTAAACCTGCAAGGCGGTTGTTTATAATGCTGATCAGTAGTCGGGGATTTGGCCTATTTTCCAGTGCTAGCGACTAAGTTGCGACCAGATTTGTACTCATGGAACGGGCCGTGTCCGAAACATTTGACAATCATATATTATGGGCATCAACTGGGACTCATGAGGTGGATTGTGCTCGCTACTTTCAAAGGCAAACGTAGAGTTGGCAAGCTACACACTGTTATTTGCTGGACCAGTTAAAATGGGTAGTTCGAACAACAGAGAGAGAGAGAGGACCAACAAGTTGTCCGGCTACTCCACGGGGTGTTTCTCGCAGACTACCGACGTGATCGGCTAAAGTGCATCCTAAATATCTTGGCTTATTTGGGATGGCTGTAGATGAATACGTCGCACTGTTGCTGCCATCATTCGAAATGAGAGTGTACCCAAAGTGTTGAAGGTGTGTGAAAAAATCTTGCTATAATTGTCCTCAAAACGGTTCCAGTCTCCACAGCAGAGCTAGTAAGTCCTGCATGATCCAATCGCTGTGGTAACAACACAGTTGCCTTCTGAATTGAAGGAGTACATCTGGATGGGCTCTTCCTGTCAATGACTAATCGCATATTCAGAGTTTGATGAGCACGTGGACAACCCACCAGAGTAAGCGTTGCGCCTCAGTTCTCTAGTGGCACATAAACAAACTGACATAATGAGTTGCTGAGCCTCCTGTTGACTAGCAGTAGAGATAACTTTACGGGTATAAAAAGAACGTCTGTCAGTCGTGCACATGGCCACCGTTTAGAAACGAAGAGTTTAAAATCGTTGTCAACCTAAGGCAGCGGGTAAGGACGTGGTATTTTTACAGTCATTCTGCAAACATTTCTCTGAACACCTGTGATTAGACAGATGAGGTTAATAATGCACAAGAAATCAAACAGGGTGGTTGTGTGATCTCCAAGCCCGACCGTGATGATTACGAAATCATTAACCACTGATTTACCACCGATAGAATTATGACCGGAAGGCAATGAATTGTGATTTTTTTGATAGCATGTAAAATCTAGCATATTCGTTCAAAGCAAAAGCCTGTGGGAGTTTGGGGTCTTTTGCTGGAAGAATATACGAGGAACATGAAAAAACGATTAGTTCCGAAGCTGTTAAGATGAGACTGTTTCATGTACTATCAGTAGATGGTGACTACCATAAGACTTACCAACCAAAGCCAGCATCTTCGGGAGATGTGTGTACCTCAGCATTTTGGAATTCGCACTAGGTTTCGGATTGCGACGATACAGAGCCTGGAATAAAGTGTTGTACACTCAGACCACATCATTCGTCCCACTTCACTCCCAGAGTCGTAATCGACCCTGCTGGCAGTTTTTCATTAATAAATCCACTAAAGTTACCATCACACCATCAGTGCAACCCAGAAGGGCACCGTTGATACGTTCCTACTGAAAATTGAAGAGGTTTTCACAAGGTATATCACCGAAGCTTTACATGAAACTCTACTTCATTGAAGTGGGCTGGACGGTTTCATGATAAATATCTGTGTTTGTGTGGACGGAGAAGCAGTGGGTCCGCGCAGGAAAGAATACGTATCTTGATGTGCTGCGATGAGCACGATGATACAAGGTCTTGTGTTACAACCACTCCTTTCCCCGGTCAATACCTTAGCGAATGACTCCAAGATTTAGTAAACCGTAGCCATTTTATGGCGATCGGATGTTACCTAGAAGGGCGTGGGCCATATTCGGGCCTGACTATGAAAGTTGCTGCTGCCGGAATGCCAACAAAAATGCACACGTCTGCGCATCGGCTCACCCACAGATTTCACACCCACAAACGAACCAGAAGGCGCGGATCTGCCGGCTGTGCGTCAGGATGTGATCCCTGTTTTCACGACACCAAGCCCAACCGTCGATTGGGCTCTTTCCTAGCAGCTAATACGTTCTGCAGAGCATTTCTTGCGATCGTTGAACCGCACCTACGATTTGGCCTGAGCCAGCCATGAATGATACGTAACAGATTAACACTCGAAAGGATGATGCGTCTTGTCTCTCCACATGGGTACGACCTAAACACTGTTATACTCATAGGGATTAGGCAAACTGCTTGTCGTTTTGTCTTTGAGTAAGAGATGAACGGAACTCGACCTGCCGTGTTTTAACTCACCGCACTGATTATTACTTCTGCGGTCGAATTCCGCGTGTACTGCTACATACCTTCTGTTGAAGTCGTCCAAAGTCGAACAAATCGCGGCCTGGCCACTCGAGGGCCGGATCCTATCTACTTTGGCGCATCATAGATTATTTGACTGCTCTACCACGAGCAGTAGCGCCGGTGCATTCAGTCGGAAATATTTAGCGTAAACTTGAAGCCTTCAAAAGGTGGCTTCGGCTTTCTCCACAAGCCTGATATTCCTTTTCTCAACATAAAATTTAACGGATTTTGGTCGTTTCAAATTAAGTACCAATCACAATCAACCACAATCCTTGTATTCGAATAAGCTTGCAAGCCGGCTGAATTCCTGAAGGAAGACAAGATTCTAGTTTTGCATGTATCAGGACTCGTCACTCCAAGCAATAATTTGCACCCTGGCTCATGTGGTAGGGAATATCGCGTTATCTACAAGGCCAGTAACCTCACGCTGGACATGACGATCAATCGCAACCTTATGTTAACTCTTGGATTATGTTGTGCAATCGTTGTTCATTTACTGTAACCTAATTTACTTTTATCCACAGTCCTTGCCAATAACTTCTGATTTCATTCGGCTCCATACGCATGTTCTTAAGATATCAATATGCCCTATTTTTTTCACGCAACTGGGACTGTCATACAGGTCGCTTGGATAATACTTCGTTGGAGTGGGTTGAACTAACGGATCAATGGATGAGTGGATTGGGGACAGTAGTAGAAAGCGAGAATTTCCCGGAATTCTGTATCTCGACTCAGAATCTCAAGCTCCTCAGCGGCGAGTATCATTGCGATACGGCGGAAACCTGTGTAGGATATATCACAATCATGGGTGACAAACCTTCTCGTGGTCATGTCAAACTCCCACTTCGATAGAAGTAGCAATAATGGCAGAGGATGCTAATAGTGTTTCGGTTCAACCTGACCATGCGCCTGAACAAGAATATGAATTCGTAAAATATTAATAGAAGTGGAAGTGGGATGGAACACAGATAACTGCGACTGCCTACTGTGCTTAATTGTTGATGCGTGAACGAAAACGTTAAGAAAAAACGGTGCATCTAAATGGAATTGCTGCGCTTGTTGTTTACATCATTTTTGTTTAATCAAACCAATTTAACACTTTGATTGTAACTCTGAAATTTGCAATCTTATGAAATGGAGGTTAGATTAACACTTGTTTTTATGTCGTATATTGTATGTAGTTAGCAGTTCTTTCGGTGAGAATTAACATTCAACGATTATGAACATTGAATAAGTTTCGGGATATACGACGTATTTTTCGCCGATTTCCAACGTTATTTTCAATGTTGAATATGAACATGCATTTGTTAATCTTCTGGTTATTGTTAAGGCCTCAGTGGTTAAAGTGCACTGTAAATTGTTTTTGACGCGAAAAATATCTGGCAAGACTGCGAGACTTGCTCTCCAAATAGCAAACAGTACGTATGAGAGCTGCTTAAGGAGAATTTGTGCGGAGTTTTTAAGACTGATTGCGTATTCATCACAATAAGCATCACGAAAATTTGCATTAGTGGAAATCTAAGCATTAGGGTTCCTTTTGACTTACATCATGCGTCTCTCCTGTGGATGGTTGCAACGACGAGACTCACTTCGAATGGACTGATCATGATCAATCGAATAGGGTCATTGCGCAATGAAACATCCGATCTACTGGAGTGTTTCGCTGCAACACTGGGAGTGTTTTGAAGGATGGCTGGATCCTTATTTCAAATCTGCTCTTCTTCTAGTCCACAAAAGAGGTAATATAACATGAGTTCGAAAGTTTTCTTTCAAAATGGCAGAGGCCTGCTTGATATCGGAAAATGCCAACCGATTGAGGCATGTTATCTTGGGTCTCTGACCTTAAGTTCCCTGTGTAGCACACTGAAAGCCTGAATATGCCGGTGTTCTTCACGAAACCAATATCCCAAGAGTAGAAATCGATGAATTTCACTTTAAGTAATATATTATTCTTCTCAGGAAATTTAGCGACATATGTTTAAACGAATCAACAAACTCAGAGATTTTTACACAGGAGCCTATGTAATTCTTCAAAGTCTCCGAAGCAACAAACTGATAAGTCTGCATTCTGGACAATATGGGTCATATTTAATCCTTGTTCGTCGGGTAAGTGCCGCAGCAAAATTACTTGTCAGAAAAAACGAATATCACGATCATTTCTCACAACCCCGTCGTGTCTGTTGCTTTTTGCTCCGCTTTCGGCCCTCCTCCGTTCAGCAACCAGAACGTTGGCGATGATGGGAAGATATTTGACTAAGAAAGTTATCGGTTTTCTGGGAAACCATAAATGAAGTCGGTGGTCATATCAGCTTAGAACCAACAGTTGTTCGCTTAGCACGATATCCGTGCAGGTGCTTCACAGGAATTTAACCCGTAGTCCTTACACGACCCGACATCCAGAAGTTTCGTTCTCGCGCACGACTTGTGATGGTGCAAAACTGACTTAAGAAAGAACGATGTACGAGATTTAAGCATGTTCAACTTTCCCACCGCATTCATCCTGGTGATTATATTATTCCACAATAGAACGGACTTTGATCTGTTAGTAAGGTAGCTTGACAGAAAATTTGAGATTTCATACATCTTCTTTGCTGACGTTCAATCCACTTATTTTGTTGATTGTGTTGTAAAAATTCTACCGCAACGGCCGAGAGTTCGCTTTATTTCTCTCTCATGCAGTTGGCTTTCTAGTTCATATTGCTTCAGTGAGATCTAATTATCAATAACCTCAGTATTACAACTGTGCAGCTCCTACACGTACACCGTGCTACCCAAAAATATGTTTCGAGCAGCAAACTTTGAGTTTAATTTGATATCAACAGCAAATTAATTTCTACTTCTTCTACGTAAAAAAACTCCACCGACCCATTTTTCCAAAACCTGAAACCTCGTATTCGTAGGTGGTTGGTGACGCTGAGTCAAAAGCTAAAAGATTTATTAGAAGCCATTATAAAAGTTTCGCAAATTAACTCGATTAACCCATATCGGTTCATAAGTTATCGTCACATTGGTTCTTTACTGAATAAAAAATTCCTCATAGACTGCACAAGTTCATAACTGCGATCACTAGCTGGAAATTACTCAGCTGTATGAGCTACCATCAAAACAACGCCTCTCCGGATATTTGGCAACAGCCCAAATGAGAAAACTTAGAAAAAGTTCACGACGTGCATCCTGCAACCTCATTTATATTTTCTCATTGTCCTGAGACTACCAATGCTTTCAACAATCTGTCTTATTAACCCACAACCATTGTGGATGTTCAAAACATTTTTCCGTATATTGGCCAAGAAGATAATGAGTACATTGAGTTGTGTATGATAATTACAGATGTAGGTGAGGGCAGTTCATAAATGCCTGTTTCTTGGCATTCACTTCAATGATAATTGCACACAAATACACATCAACTATTTCTCATATACAAAAAATCGTGCAGTCGTTCTGTAGGAGTTTGAGAGGTTAACAGCAGAATAATTCAAATTTCATGTAGACTGATGACGTACAGGAATATCGGCATACGAGAAAAATGTCCATCAGATGATTACTATTCAAGCAAGTGAATACTATACAAAAATTTGGTCTGCAGCGGGAGTCTGCTTGAAGAACTTTAAAGACGATTAAAAATGTCGATAAAACTGTTGGTAACAAAAAAGTCGATAAATGCTCAATACACGACTAAGGAGTAAACAGGTGAATATTGTTGCAGGTTCCATACCCGATTTTAGTCTTAAGCTGATTTTGTTATTAGTAGTTGGCCTTCCTGCATTTACCTTGGACTCAACATGACAAGTGCACAATGAATAGTCGAACAAAATCAGCGTTAAACATTTATTCGCGCAGCTCTAAGGGTGTGTATAAAATTCAAAAATAAAGAAAAGTGGCAATGTACGAAAGATATGTCCATTGTAAACTTGCAGAAACACCATCGTTCAACATTAAGTTGGTTCCTACCGCCCACATAATTCGTACACATAAAATCTTCAGTAAATTTTCATCCAATAAAACGCCTGTATTCAGTCAGCTAAAATTCATAGGGTTAAGAATTTTACTTTACTTTAATTCGGGATCTATTGAGTGCAGATCTTTTTAAATGTGTGTGTGTGAAACACTCCGGTTTAAATCATTTTCGAACAGACTTGCCACTACTCAGTCATCTCGTAATTCGATGTTTCGGGTTATCACCTGAGAATACGCAGGAACTGACGGGATGTTCTCCAAGAACTGTTTAGAAGAATCTTACAGATAAACAGTGTATTCAAAAATTTAACGATGTGCCACAAATAAATCAAATAAACCTCATTTGCTTGTTAAAAGCAAAGAGAAACTTTAGTAGATGACATTCAACGTGAAGGTATCCATTAAAGTGAATAGCGTTTTAAGCATCAGGGTTAAGACGAAATTGACTGGAATTGTAAAATGTGGAAAACCTTAGCAGATGAAATGTAAAACCGACAAGGAACTATCAGTTCATTTTGGTAATCTATCAAAGATGAATTCATACCCGTGTAGTTCGCACAATTTTGGTCTTTCGAGAACGGTTCTTTATGTGGTGTAAACGAATAACTTTTGAACTATTTCCACCCTATATTCAACGTGCTAACAACCAAAACCATCCACGGCAGGTCATTCCCAAACGATGTCGAAATAACAACGGCTAATTAATTGCCGCATTCTGATCGTGTCTAATTGTGTTGATGTTTTCATCCATCCCCAAAATGAAGTAACTTATGACATCTCGTTTACCCTCTAAGTTGTTTGAATCTGACCGTCAACCCTGCTTATCTACATTTGGTAAGGTTTATCGTCGCAGATTCAAAGCTATTCTGAGTATGTCATAACGCTGATTTGAGGTTAACAAAGTCTTCTTTATGGCGTCAGGAGTTCCAAAGCAACCACAAGGTGAGAAGATGCGGTAGATAGTAACTAAACTTATAATCTATTTCATCATGTATACTAGACCTTAAATGAACATCACGCGGTAATTGTCATATTTTCAGGTGGGGTTATCATTGTAATAAGCGATGGCGACGCTACGCGTTGAACATAGTTTTTTAGGAAAGCGCGAAATGATTTCGGAAGGATGTAGACAAGATACTCAAGAGAACACTCACCAGGAAAATGAAAACCATATTTCTTCAAAACTATCTGCTCCAGCTAGGTCACTCTCATATATGTTGCTTGTTTAGTCAAAATTAACCGCCTAGGGATTCTCGCGAGTGCGAAATCCTCCAATAAGCTTTGACGTATCCTATTGGTTATTATATGCAAATTTTATCATGAAGATTTACGTGTGTGTTTGAAGCAGGTGTTCAAAAACATAGAAGCAATTTGTTGCAGTAATTACCGATTCGATATTTTGACACCTGCTCAGTACAGACGACTAAAGCGTGTGATTTTTTAGCTGCGGCTCTGACAATCACAGACTTTCAAATCTGGTAAAGTGAAACGGAATGGCATTATATTTCCAGAATTTGGTTAATTTAATTGTAGACACTGCAGGATAAAGTGAACTAAAATCGTTTATTTAGAGTTCAATACATGTCAGATGATCACTTGTTTGATCATTTTGTCAGTTTTATTAGGTACACCTGATTAACGAGTTTCCTAATTAGTTTAACAGATACCAGCCAATCAAAAGTCCCGAATACTTCTTTGCCTAACAGATTAGAAAACAAGTCCATCTCTGTGGAATTTTCTGCAAAAATCATCCTGTTTTGAATGTTACAGAAAGATGTGGAAAGATCTCGGTAGTAAGTCACCCTGTTAGCGCAACTGCCAGAGCCTGACCTACACGTGAATGAACAGCGATTCTTCTGAATTGTACAGAACGCAAAACCAAGAGGTACAACAGCAGCTATATTGCCTGAGGTGTTCACATTTTTTGCAGACTGGAAAATATTAAGCGAAAGTCATTCTACCTTGTTAAGAGACGGTCTCAGCACTTATTTCTTTGAATAGCACTGTCAAGTAACCTCAATGAATCGCTGAAATTCCTATCATAGTACGCTCTTATTGAGTCAACCGTAAATCATTGAATAAGATTTTTATTGCATATTATCTGAACAGCTACAAAATTGTGCGCTCACTTTGGCCTTTGATGTCGAGATGAAGACTAACGACAAAACAGTAGAAAGTGAAAATACCGCAATACTACCAAAATAAATATATATGCAGTATAAGTAAAAGAACTAGGAAAATACCTGTCGCACAAAAAAAGGATGTAAACCAAAATTGAAATCAAAAAGCAAAATTTTATGCAATTTGAACACATAAACAACATCGTTACGAAGGAGGAAACAAATGAAACGGGAGATGAGGTCTGTGCGTAAATAGATGGGAACCAGTCCTCAAAAGTTCGTTGTTTTATCGGCATTAACAGAGTGTCAAAAAGTACAAAATGGGTTTACACGTATGATTCCTGAAGCTTCGACGTACTCTATGGTTGCTTTGTTGTTGGCGCAAAACAGCACACTGAGCGCGTCAGTGCTGTCGCCGTTGCAACCTGCCTTCAGTATATGAGTATCGATTGTGGAGAACAGATTGCGTTCCTTTAAGGGCAGTTATTTACGTCAGAGGGCTGAGTTTGGGATTGAAAACGCCCTGAGAAGTGTGAAACAATAAAGGATTCAACAATCAGTCAAGTCCCTCCTGTGAACTTTACACTGCGGTTGTTTAATTTATTTTGACATCCCTAATTGCCTAGCCCACTGTAATGTACTATGTTGTTTGGCATAATAAGTTCGTGAATTCGTCCGTATTTGGTCCAAGATTTGAACTTCTCTGTACTTTTTTACTGTAATACCACAATTAAAAGCATTCATAATGTGAAAGGAAAATTTAATTACTCTGGCCATATTCGTTACAGTTCACTTCATATGCTCATCAAAAGTGACAATCTTCTGCAATCATTTCTACAGCCACACTATTGTATTCATTGTTAGCAGTCTACTAGGTTTCATTACGTAAACAAAACAAAAACGGATCGAACAAGAAAGGCCTGTTGTTAGGGTTAAGTTGGACAAACTGAGAAACGTATTACCGAGTACTACCAAATAAACCGTTTGTCGACCCATTTGTCAGTGGTTATCCAAGTTTTCCAGTAGCATACGTCAGAAAATCAATCGATCGCATCTATGTTGGTTTGGATTTGTATTGATGTTAGGCAACCAGCATGTCAGCCGTGCAGACGATTTTATTCTCCCAGAAAGACAAACTGTAGATAAAATAAATTTGGTTGAAGAAATCACTGGTTGAATAACAGTGTTGACAATAAAATCTAATGTTTTAGATCAGGGGAGGACGTTTCTTAGTAACAAAACTACTAGGTATATGTAGGGCACATCTCACAACGCCACATTTTATTCAAAGAGAATCTCGGTAAACGAAGACAATACAGGATAGATTAGTATCTTTTGAATGAAACTCAAATTCCACTGTTTGCCTCGCGGAGCAGTTTAAACGTGGGGATCCAATCAGCATGCCAAGTGAGTTTCAAAAGGCGTTGTTGTATGTCGGAGAAAATTGTTAGGCTCGTTGGACCAGGAAATAACTATATGTGATTCATGTTCATAAATGTTGATAAACGTACACTACATTTTTTGTGACGACCATTCCCCACCCAGTAAATATCATATGTCCTCGTTCAGGTTGAGAATAACCGCATTACGTTCGTCTGAAAGATTGCGAAATGTTTAGGGCTCGATAAACCTTTCCTACTATTGCGTTAAACATCCGTAGTAGCCCAGGTGGAAACGTGTGCAGCATCAAAGATTAAAACGGATGGTTGAAAATTTTCAGCCAATAAAAATGAACCTTGGACAGAGAAGTAAACTGTAATTCCGTGAAGAGAAGAAGGCTGGTGGTAACTTTGCAATGTACTCAATAATGTGCTCATTTCAGCAAAATATTTAAAGCATAGTCAATATTCTTAAGGTCACAACCGTGAAACTAATGGTTGGTAAAATAAAACGTGCAGTATGTTCAGGTCAAAGCGGGTGCAAAATGCAATTAATACTGGTGAGAATTAGGGTTTTGCACAAAAAGTGTGTAATTTCTTGCGTAAAACACAAAAGTGCAAGCAAAAGCGAGACCACAGTCACTATAAAGTTCCATTCCGTTCACAGGTAAGAGATTTATTTGAGGAAACATGATTGACTTTAGTGTGTGCTACGAACTGAATATGTTGTAGCTTGCGTCCTTTTGCCTACGCAGTAAACGTTAAAATTATAACTGTCAAAGTTTACAAGATAATGCACGGCAACTCTTATTACACCAGTAAAAAGATCTAGTCCAGTCGTGGACAGTAAAGCGGCACTGTCTTTACAATCCAATGCAGGTGTTATTATTCTAGCTACACTTTGAACATTTCATTCCCGTATAAACTCATGACACCTGAAGCTCTATGCAGAAAACCTAACTGTATTATCTGTTTATGATGTTTTGCAAGTTCATACGCTGAGTAGCCTTCAACTATACTAATACCACTGTCTGTGTAGGGGTGTCAAATCATACACTCATCTACCTAGGTTTTCTTATATTTGTTTGCTACAGTAGAAACCATCATAAAACTAAGACGTTTCGAAGGAAGTACGTAACAGCGAAAACAAAACAGGCTGTGGATATATAAAAGTACGGATGGCAGAGAAGAATGTACAATTTGGGTCACAGTATGCTTGACTGTCCCAGTTTTGACTGTTTGCCTACCTTTGTCTTAAACAATTTCCTGCATCAACAAGTATTCAAGCGTTCTATAAGCGTTGCAATATAAGCCCTTGTAATTCCGGATGAAGCCCCAGCTTTTTATAGAGAGCGTTACTTCTTCAAACTCCATGAAGTATATCGTTTCCTGGAGAATACACCCCGGCACAAAACTAGCACCATATTTTAGGCTTAAGCGCGACCGTCACGAGCTAATACAGCAAAGGTTTGTTCCTTCCTGACCGTCGCTTTGACATATATGAAACGAGTCATGTCTACATGAGCAAACCAAGTATAAACAAGCTGGATGTAGGTGATATACATATCATCTCTGTTAAAATCGGTGCTCATAAGACCGTTGGATACACCTAAGCTTGTAAATTAAAACGGTTTATTACTGTACGTTTCTAAGAGCAATATTTCAAGATAGTAATAACCAGGAAATTGAACCGACAGTGGTGCGGTGAAGGCCAACGAACTATGCCACAATTCGCGTGGTCCTTAGCCAGTACTATATATTATTGTACTTTTACCAGAATACTCGCGAAAAGATTTCGCAAAGCTAACCATATTGCCCCTAAACTAAAGAAGCTACTTCCTTTCTTCTTACCTCAACATACGAAGCTGTTTTGGTCCTGACTGTAATGGTATTCTTCAGAAAAATGAGGTTGCCCTGATATTCACGGCGACAGGCTACTCTATTAGCAGGCTGAATAAACTAACCACTCTTGTAAATGTACCAACCATAAGTTTACTTCACGCCAATGAAATTCTACTCATCCTATACGTTCTTTTAACCAGTGTCACTGTAGATCACGAAATATCCAGCTGTATTTTCATACCAAAGACCAAACAAAATTGGTGCAAACAATACACGATGAGCTTTCTGATCAATTCAGAGGTGAAAAGTTTAGAATTTTTAAATGATAAATTTCCTAATCCACAAAAAGTCGTGTCACACAGCTCTTAAACAACAGCACAGGGGAGTGAAACAGGAATTGGCGGAATAGATAAAACCTGACCTCAACTTTTGACCGAAACAAGTTGGCGTTAATTATAGCGAGCTTGTCAATAACCGCTCGAGATGAGTAAGGTGACGAATTAGAAACCTGTTGAGAACGTTGTATGTTCGTACAAATTAACTTTCTCTAAAATGTCAAGTATCGAATTCACTCTTTTACTTCCGGACCTAAAGAAATGGTGAAGTATTTTCACCAACAATTCCGTCACAAGTCAACAAAATCAGAAAACTATTGTTCAATCACCTCATGAGACAAACGGAAAAACAAGGTAGATATCCTGAAAGATTTTAATTCACTTCTTGATTTTGATGCAACCACTGACAAAAATTACTCTCGATTAACTTATGTGAAACATCATAAACTAACTCTATATTTGTTCTGTAATTTAAAATAAATCGGAAAGATGACAAATCAAGGGTAAATTCACCGGGTGTTGGCGGAAATTAAAAAAGCTATCTACAAACCCGTTGGGTTGCTTGTCAGTAAAATTGTCAACATATGAACAGGAATTCAAAGTGCAGTTAGTTCACAGAGTAGAGGGCAAAAACAACTCATATGACAGTTTTTTCGGTTACAATGATATTCAGTCGTAGCGGACAGCTGAACGTATGAACACGAATTCGACTGACGTATTCCATTAAAAGTTTTTTGATATTACCTGAATGAATAGTCCACTCGTGGTACGCGTGTCAAGTGCTTGCGTTTGCCAATCTGAATTCCTTAACTTACGTAGTGTCATTAAACTTATTGGCTAAGATGAAAGGAACTGCTCAGAATACTTCGAGAACCGATTCACTTTCATACCTAACACTGGATTAGAGGTGCAAATAATCAACCTGCTCTATTTCCACTCAGATGAATTTGGTTTGCTAAAAATGCTTTGGAAGCGTGTAGACTTCAAATTGTATATGTGAATAATATAACATTGGTAGCTTCAATTAACAAAATGTCTTCGCACGCCATTCATCAAACAAACTAACTTGTATTTTCTAGCTTGCCGCAACTTGACCACCCTATGGAACGTCTAAGAGAACGTTCGGCAGCACGTGAACAGGAGTAGAACTTTTTACAACGAACTACCAAAATCTTTCATCGTTAGGATTTCTTAGTCAATCAACATATTTGGCCAGACGGTGGAATGAACTGTGGCAGTCATACGGCTTCACGGAGCACAAATTAATATGTAATGTCTGATACCGGGGTGGCTTTTTTAATAAGCTGTGTTCGTATTTACTTAGCAACATCTGAATTGAAACGTACCAGAAAACATCAGCTTTTCATCGGTATATCAAAAGGTGGGTACAGCACCAGTGTCTTTAGAACGGTGCAAAATTATGATTTGGAGTCGAAGATGCTATTAAGTTGTCTATTATTGAGAATACTGGAAAGTGGCGGACTACTCACAATGGACCACGATCCATCCTGTTGTCCTACCATCTACAGTGATATTGGAGTAGCGCATTAAGGAGAATATCTTTGCAGTGAAGAGCTGCACGCCACTACTGATATGACTTGATCTAGACAGGCTTAAACCTACCTATTGAGGCAGTCTTCCATAATTTTGAAAAAAAAGACAGCGTTGTAGATGGTCTGGTGGAACCAGGAATTATGTTCGCACGCACAAATTGTCGACATCTTTTCAAGGTCACGTTGTAACTCGACTTGATAAAGGTTACCACAGTGATGGTGTTTTTTCGAAAACTGTTAATACGGCAAAAGAAAGCGAGGATCATCCTTTGGGCAGTTAGTTCGGTTTGCGTTCATTAACGCATTGTTCAATTTCTCTCAATAACAAGAGGATAGCTATGTATATTGATAGATTTCTAACTTGCTAACTTGGAACTCTCACATAGTCATCAGTATGACGACAGATTCCATAACAGTAGGTGTTTCATTTGACTGGTTCGTTCAAACACTGACAAAATATCAACTAGTAGGACCAAAGCTTTTTTGAACAGAAGACTTCAGTATAAAGCACTGCATAAAACGAACCAACACAGCAAACGGACAGATCCTGTATGACACAGAAGAAAATAAAGTGGTTCTATTTTCCACGAGTTAATTTTTGCAATCTGTTGTCTGTCCAAATGTTATGAAGCGAATAGTTTTAATTCTAATTCAACACTGTTTAAAAGTAAAATATGGTCTGACTAAGTGGTTTTGTACGTGCTTATCTGGTGCGCGCGTTTACGTCAGTAACCATTGTGCATGATTAGTCAGAGATATTTCAAGTTAGTTTGTTTGCAACTAAGGGCTGCTTACCAATAAAGTGGGCATACTGGTTAGCTGACTTATTGTGGCAGAAAACTCCTAGTACGAGAGTGGTTGACACTACTTCGTAAACAGGAGTGTAAATAACATCTCAAGAAAACGTATGAAGCGATTATTTACAATAACAACCAAACTGACGTCCCTCGGAAATTTGATAGCAGGCAAGGAAACAAGCAAATTATTTTTTAATTGAATAGGCTGTGTGAAAACAAACCTTTGTTTAACTTATAGTTTTTTTGTCAATTTCTCGTCGTATGCATGTCGCTTGGATTGTTGCTTCTGAATTTTCGGTGAGTTAGTGAACATGTCAGTCAGCGCAGTTTGGCTTATGTGTAAGTTGCAATATGAGACAAAATGCCTTAAAACTAACATTCTCGTGTGCTGTGCAAAAGTTTTACTCGGAATTTCAGCAGGCTGTTTGTTTATGCTCAATATTTTGTTGGCACGTTACAATGCAGTAGATCAGAATATTACAAACATGTCTCTGAAGAAGTAGAACCGTGCATATGTCAATCGATAGGTATTTGATATCCGTTACACATTTTTTGAAAGGTTCAAATCATCTTACTACCGTTGAAAATGTTCAATGAGTGTTTCAGTGCTTACTTGTATCATTACGATGAAATCTGTAATTATTCCATCCATATTGACGACCGTTCTGTGTTAAAAGAAAACAGGTGACCGAAATGAAATTTACACACTGATCCTTAATTGTACTGAAATAACAAAGCCCAAAACGGTCAGAGGTAAATTCCAGAAACTTGAAATTCGTTGTTGCTGTCCGTTACGTGAGTGTTTTAATTTTGATACATTATGCTTGAAAATAAAAACCAAATTCTGGGTAAGCACTCAGAGGCATTCAGAGGAGTTAAAGGTTGCGTTGTTTTGCATCTTGGTGAGTCATGTGACCACAAATGACTGTCTGGTAACAGAATAAATTTTTCATTAGACAAGGATAGTGAAAATATTTCAACAGGGTAGCAGTATGCCCCATATAATCAATTACCAGATGTTCAACTGCAGTCGTACTAAATTTGGTGCGGTTATCTTACAATTAGCAGATGGGTTTGGATATATTCACCAACTGACAGCAAGTACTTGTCACCGATTTAGGTACCGCTAATCAGGACACTTTAAAGGGTTTTACTATACGAAAGAAAAGCAGTAACACAACAACAATGAATAACCGTATAACTTCAAAAGTCGGTCATTTCCCTCGGTCAAAAAAGAACAACAGAACAATATGAATCTAGTTGGCTGAAGTATATTCTGACTGATTTCTAACACTTCAATGTAGATTTTAACTTAAAAAGCAGGGAAATTGTGATTTTCTGGAAGTGGGACTACATTTTTTATTCCTGTGTACTTTTCATGAGCTCAATTCAGACATGTCTTTTCAGTAGTTTGTGACTAAAATTGAGCATAAAGTTAACATATACGTCTACGATATATTCCGCATAGCGTGATTCAAAAGCCATGCGTGCGAGATTATCAACTTTTTTGTCTGTCTTTATGGTTTTGTTGTAAACCAGTTTCATATTAACACTATGAGAAACACGGGATACTATCACATTATTCTTTTTTTCAACATGTTAGCAGAGGGCATATTTCATGCAACAATTTTCACTTTGTAAAATATCCTATTTTCTTATGCAGTCGGTTCCTTATTAAAGCGTGATATACCTAAATTTTATATTGACTCTTTGGGAATGTGTTTATCGTTACACAAAATCAAGCGTGCCCATCTCTTTGAATCGGATATATTCGGTTCAAAAAAGTTACTTATGCGAAGGTTCGGTAAACGTAACCGCAATCACAAAGGAAAACATTTTGCACAAGAGTGCGGATGCTCATGGCCGGACTTAATGTAAGTGAAGGAGATTTTAGGTAGACCTTAATTTAGAACCAAGTTAGCTGTAATCTTTAACACACCGCAGAATGAGAAAACGCAAGACACAATAGGAAATTAAATGAGTAATCAATAGCAACGTGAGAAATGGTATACTGATCTAGCTACGTTCACGGAAGCCGTCGATATCAGATTTGGAGAAATAACACGTGAACAGCACCTTTATTATCGAAGTAAACACGCAGTGACTAAGCAGCTGACTTGGATTTATGTGGGATGAATAGCTCTATACCAAGTATACCAAGTGACCCCCTATACACAGGAGTGACTGTTACAAGGTTCCTCGTGATGTTTGCTGATTTAATCATATTTTGACAAAAAACGCGGGAGGCAGTGCCTGATAGGCTTCGAATGGGACAAACTGTACATTATGGTTGGCGTGGATGCTAAATTTCGATGTTATGCGCGACGAACCTCGGGTTTCCGTTGTACATTCAATAGAGACAACTGACATCTTTTGTCAAAATAAATTACTCTGAATTTTGAACGTTACTGCTTGTCGTAGAAAGCATTTGAACAGGACTTGTTACATCCGTATTGCATGAAAATATTTTTGTCAGATACAAAGACTTTTTGTGTCTGTCTAATCTCTAGTCGGAAGTGGGCGAATGCCCTACTTTAGGTGACAATAACCAACACAGTCAGAAGAGCAGTCACTTGCCCGGTCTCAAGGACATTTAGTTCCCGTTATCTAGTTACTGATTCACTGAGGCCAAACAAATTTTGAGTGATTTTGAATTCAGCTAATGAAATACTGTTCAATATTTTCAGAAGTTGCAGACATTGTGAAGTATATTACCTTATGTTTAGTTAGTTTATTGTGAGTCGACGTCTAGTTTTCGGATAGTCGGTCGTCCATTATTGAAGGAGGATGATTACTTATTAGTTGAATAGTCCGACCTCACACTCATCATTGATCCCTATATGACGAAAGTGTAAGCTCGTGATTGCGACCACTACTTTTCCTGTTAGGTGTATAAAACTACCCAAACTAAAATTAGCGCACAATCAATAGAGGAAAAACACTGCGAAAACGGTTAGATTTAGGCTGAAGGCCAGTTACGATAAACATGTGAACCAAAGTGGGCTACCAGTAGATGAAATTTCACAAGTTTAGCTTCAAAAATGTGTATAAGAAAGAAAAATATAATTGAAGGGATGTGTCTTCTTGATTCCGGATAAATCGACGGAAGAAATTTGTCACAGGATTCACGATCTACAGAAGACGTTCACAGAAAAATTAATTAAGGGAAAGAACGCTTGTGTGCACTAAGCTAGCAGATCGTAGCAGTTTGTTGTTGCAAGCGATGAGCACACGGACAGGTAGTAACAGGCATGATCACGTAAACAAACGGCGAAGAAGCAGAATTGTGGGGATGCGTTTGGGAGGCAACCAAACAACCTGATACACGAGTCATTCTAATCGATCAATCGGTCATGAGAATTGAGTCAAGCTCTGCTTCTGAGTGAGTATGTATTGAATGGAAAAAAGTGCTGAATGCTCATATGCCTGAGTAAACTTCATCTTTCAGTGTTATGAAGCGTGTCACAGGCTGAGTGTATTTCAATTTAGTTAGGGCAAACCTTTTCAATTACAAATATTAATTCATTCCCAGCTGTATAAACAAACCAACACAATGCCTTATTTCAGAAATTGTTCTAAAGTGGCAATTCAATCTTAAGATCTGCATTTCGTTTACTAAAGCGCAACAATCCGGAGTCTCACTAGCAAACAGCACTTCAGAGAGGTCTATTTAGTGGCTAGTCAATCTGCACTTAGGTCAACAATTCTGAAAGTGAAATTGCTTTTGAATGACAAATGGGACGAAAATACATATGACTAACTTCCATTTAGCTCTTTGCGTAGACATGGAGAACTTTAATGTTCTACATAGAATTGTAGGAAAAATTTTGTCTACTCAAAACTGACTATGACTAATCTGATAATGTTGTCTGCATGCTGTTATATACGCTGTTACCTGTCTATATATCACGATTTGTCCGCCAAATACTGGGTCACTTGTATTTCCGCCGTCTTCAATGTTCTACAAAGTCCAGGTTAATTTTTCATGAATAGGGAAATCACAAATGCTCTTGGTATGGTCAATTCCCCAGACAACTAGAGGGAGCTAGGAGAAAACTTTGCCTCTGTATCAACAACTAGTGCGTACAAGAGGTAACTAGCTAACAAGCTTGGGTATGTGATCTCTGTTCACCAGTGAGTTAGGATACTGCTGTCAACACACCCGACTACTAGACTATAGTAATCAATTCTAACAGTATGGAGTGGATTCCGTAAGTACAAAATTTCCCGTAGTCTCAATGCCTCATTATACCATCTTGTAATAGGGAAAAAATATTCACCTGGATTTTTCCGTTTGAATACACAATATGTATCACAGAACTTAGGGTAACACGATAAAAATCTAAAGCCGATTTTTGATAAATCGACTGAACTTCCTGTCGCTTCTCGCACAAGGAAGTATATGTCAAACTTTTGTCGTGTGCAAAAGATTCCAGACGGGAAACCTCTTACTTTTTCAAAAGTCCTTCCAATAACATTTCCAACTGTCCAGGTCTTACTGTTTACTCTTCCCGTTTGAGATTACTTCACTGCTCCGTTTAACTGCAGTAGCGTTGTTAGATCCAGTTTACTGTTGCCAATAATCAATATTACATGTTATCGTGGGGTGTACTCAGACAGGAGTCTTCAGAGAAACATAATAATTACGAGATGTTGATATATTAAGATGGTTAATTCTTTGCGAATTAACAATGAATGGGTTTTTTGGTTCTCAGTACACCCTACTGCTTCTGGTGCATGCTTCAAAAAATCGGGTTGTTTTAATTGTACATACAGTTTCTTCTATGGCCAAGTCGTTAAATAACACATTGGTGATCACCTTATGCGATTCCTCGCTACTACGTTTCTACCTTTCTTGTAACTCGTTATTTGTGATGTGAATCGCATTTGTCATTCGTCGGCACTGAAAAACTTGTGAATCCAGTCAAATTGTAGATGACTGTTTAGTCTTTGGTTAACGATGCTAACGGAAGTTAGCACAAAATTTACAATATATTTATCACTTATTATAGGTGGCATTTTGCACGATAGTTGTAAACAGAAGAACGTGTATAGAAAAGCCTTATTAGATGTGGTCGTACTTGTTGGTAATTTGTAATGATTCTAATGAAAACTTTGTTAGTTCGAAACCCTAGGAATCTAACCTCTTCTCAACCTGCGATAGCAAACCTACTGGCTTGTTGAGTGACGTCTTGAATGGTGATCAGAAGTAAAGTATTCCGGTTTGTATAGAGTAAATACCGCTCGTAAATAACTGTAGGTATCCCCTGCCAAAACGTTTCACCTTTTGCTTGGCATATGACACTGTAGGAAACTAACGTAAACAATATAGACACTGATTTCAAGTTTTTCTTGCCGCCTCATTAAAGCGATAAGGTAGCAGTTTAGTACCTCAGGAAATAACAGCAGCGGCGAAATGATGTAGCGTTTAAATACGGAAGCGGTATGAAACACAAAATCGAAATCGGTAGTCCGCAGCATGAGAGAGAGAGAGTCAGACAAACCTTTATATACACAGCTATCGTAACGATATTATACACAAATGGCAAACAACGTTGCAGGCCACTTCAGAGCGTCTAACATGTAACGTAGCAAAAAAGTCTGTAAAATCAACACAGGGATAATAAAAGTTCACCATCAAGGAAATGGAACGGCTCTACTCATGTGTCGATCATCATTTCGTGCTATCTGGAGAGTTGTGTTCGTTCGATCAAAAATACAGTGATCTGTCACCCACGTTCATGGATGCCACGTACCGAGAGGTCAACTGGTAGGTACAGTAGTTAGTGCAAAAATATGGCACCGCGTTATGGTGGAATAAATTGCGAATTTGTTGCCTTACGTAAAAAAATACAGTATGGTGATTTGCCCGTCAGTCGCATTGTGTTTGAGAAGCTGTTAAAGAGCAACTGAATAATTTTCATTCCACACTATCACTTTACAACGCAGTCCTAATCACTATACCAATAAATTCGGATTAATTAGGCTGTAGTATTTTAAAACGAAAAAACAAGTATTAACAAAAAACTGCCGGTATGGGTTCGCACATTTTATATGCAGTATTCTCTTTGAGGAGAAAACTGACTGCATTCGTCAGAAGTGACCTATATTTGTGAGTGGTTTCTCTTGAATTAGAAGGTGTGAATCGAGGATGGACATTTAAGTGGTAGTAAATTTGTTAATTTTGAAGAAAACATTCAAAATGAGCGTACGAACAACATTTCTGGCTTTACATAAAATAGAATAAAGATGGTGACATGTACGTTTTATCTGATGGACTGGTGGGTCAAATTATGGCAGATAAACGCTCCTTTCATATCTGATCCATTGTTTCCGTTCATACATGTCCAACTGATATATCTGATCATTCATTTGTTAAAACTGCGTTATATTCAGCAAACAAGGTGGGAAATTATCTACATCTTGTTAATCCAGTCATTTTGCTGTATTTTTCACGTTTATGAATCCGGATGGTAATTCCATGTTAAAATAAGTTTCAATAATGTGGAGACGCGATCGACGTAATACATGTGAAAATCCAAGATAACGCAGTAGAAGCTGGTATACCTCAAAGAAGTATTAGAGAACACAAAAATAGGTAACGGTAACAACAGGCAGCTAATTGTACTCTTAGTTGTACCAACAGAAACAGATTTAGGTAACGTTAAAAGAGTGCTCTATCCGGAGGTGCATGTTTACTGTGTGTATGATGAAAGCATGTGGACAACATTATCTCTCTTTTCTGATAGGGTTTTACCCTACTCTGCCACCATTTAGTCAGCCAAAAATGGGATTTAATAGCAGCAATTCTGGCGGTATTACCAGCCCCAAAGTATACTGAATAGACTTGAGAAGAGTTGGGCGTCATGTGTGTACACTGATGTGGGGTTGAAAATCTTAGAATCAAGCTGACAAGATGATTAAATGAGTCGTCCACGTAGCACGTCATTTTGCTTGAACTACACTTGCATTACCGACAAATATTAAAAAGTAGAACGGGGAATGTTTAGTGGCAAACATTTTCTTGGCATCTGTTTTCATTTCCGGCACACATGAGTCACACAAATGCAGAAGTATTTCGCAGAACAACATGACACCCCTTCAAAAGTGTTGAGTTATTCAATGAGTTTGGTTCTGAACTAAAGCGGCGAGTAAGTTATGGCCAGAAGAGATGTGGACCACATCATTTTTGAATGACAGAACCTGTCTGCAGCTTGGATTAAAAAACTACTGCAGATATAACTGAACGAGCAAGGTGAAAATTCTTTCGTTTCACTCTTTTGGATGCGGCCGGCGTGAATATTTAAAAAGGAAGAAGCAGGTTTTAACTAAGTAACTGAAATATGCAAAAAAACATTGATGTAGGTCAAGGTTAACTTCTTTCTAAAACCTCGTCTAACTCAGCCAGTTTGATATATTGTGAACAAATTGGGATTAATTTTGGCTTAACGCGTACCTTGGTACCGCACTTTGGAACAGATGACCTACAACCTCAAATGCATCTGTCGATTACATTCTTAAAAAAAACTGATGATATGTCACATTTTTGAAATTTCGTTTTCTGATATAAAACTATTTATTTCTTTGTCCTCTTTCATCAGGTCACTTGAGCTTCATTAATATTTTCAATTGAGGTCACTGACTCATAAAACAAAAGAAAATGGTTTAGGCATCTGAGTTAGACAAAAATATCAACGAGACATGATAGGGGATTGTAGTTGGTGCAATATTTGTATCGCGTACAAATGATTACAGCCTGAAAAGTCTATGGAAGTATGGCATTACTGAATGACGTTCAGCACGTATATACAACGACAGTAAGCAACTGATCAAAAGACAGGAGACAAGCAGCAGGCGTAGCTGAATAGCCACATGTGAATGGTGTCTGACAAATTCATGAAAGAAGGCCTTTCTATCAGCGAAAGATTAGCAATGAGAAATTGGCAATAATAAATGAGTTTTTTTGGTGTGTACGAAAAAAGTGGGTTGAATTTTAGTTTCTACAATGTTAGAACAAGTCAATCTTGACGTCGACTTGATCGAAGCTTTTAGGTAGTGCGGTTTTTATTCTGGATACCATAAATTAGAAGTGACTGGGTTGTTATGTTTAGTCCTTTTAAGTCTATTAGTTTTTGTTGTAAATTTTCCGTAAATTCTTCACTGAATTGTGAATATATCTGATCATTACCGTTGAGAAATTTTTTTTCAAAAATGTCATTGAATACTTTGTTACTGTTGTCATTATTATGCAATGTACGCCGATGTATTTACTATTTGAAATTCGTTTAAAAAGATTCTCATGGGAGATGTAAAATGTTTCATTTAGCAACAGGTAGAAATTTTAGAGTGCATATTTTCATTGAATAGCAGAAGTGCATTTGCCTAACAATGTTTCCAAAATGCTGACATAAAAAAAATTTATTGTTCATAGTAAGTGAAATATATCATTATACTTGTAAGGGAAAAAACATACCCACCCTTAGGTTTTAACAAAAAACATCCGTGCATATATAGGGAGATATGGATGTATTACAAGCGAAATAGCAGGCTTGTTGCAGGTAACTCACACAGCTGGTTTGAAGGCATATGAATTTTAAATTGGAAGCTTTTTAAGCAAGCAAACAGAAGCATAGTTTTTTCTCATTAAACAGATCACTCATACAAAAACTTAGTCAACTAAACCAAAGTAACTGAACCTTAACAGAATAAATCGTGGTCTGCTTTAATTTTCATTTTTGCTTTGATCTTTGCAGTTTGCTTGTTATTTTTTAGTCTAGTAAAATCTGATTGCGACATTTTATTTCGGTAAAATTCGAAATACTTTTGTAGCACAGTTGGGTTGGCTTCGTTCGTTGCGCTACCAAATAACTACGACTATTATTCAAATATTAAGAAGGTTCTGACTTTACTGAAAAGTTTTTTCAGTAGTGAAAGTTCGCCGAAACTGGAAGTCATATCAAGAAGACTAATAAGGAACTCACCCAAGTGATGCGTTACACAATGGTACTTGCTAATACATTAATTCTGACCATGCGGTTCGTAAATCAAAATGGAAAACCAAAACGAGATAATTGGTTACACTTGCATAAAGTTCATATTACAAACTCCAGCCGCTTACTGACTGGAATATTATAATCAAGCACATCAAGTATAAAAGTTTAGGCCAACTGACTAGTTCACTGTCATCGATGAGCGAGATGAGGCAAGTTGCCAAACGGGTGTTCCAGATTCACCGTGCTCGAGTTACCTCACTGATTGAGATTTCAGTAGTCCCTGATATGGGTGTAGGCGAGTTAGATGTAAATTACTCATTGATATGAACAATAGGAAATACGCACTGGTATACAACAGTTTTGGAAGTTGACTTGGATTTAAAGTACAAATATTAGATAAACGGTTTTCATGGGAGTTCTTTAATAACTGTGATGATTGCACGTTAGTAGACAACAGCACGATGCAATATATAACGTTCAGCGGTTTATTTCCTTCTCATTTCTAAACTTAACAAACTAAAATACCAAACCTTTGTGCTAAACAGTCACAATAGAACGATTAAGTAATCAAAGATGACTGTTTCTAAGTCAAGTTCTACTAGCTTCATCACAATAAACCAGCTAGTAGAAGTTATTGACAGGAGAGTTCAGCAAAATTTGAAGGACGCCAAGGGTAACTTACGCCTTCGCATTAGCAGCATAGTTATCCGCTGGAATTTACTTGAACGTTATGCAGAACGATTAATTTCTTGCCAGTACAGCTGCTTTCATTAAACAGGATTTCTTATCTTACGGGCAATCTAACTGAACAGCTGCAGTGCGTTACACTAATCCATGGTCTCTGTATTGGTGAACGAATTATTCAGCCGAGAATTAAGTCGACCAACAGTGAAAACTTACACAGAATTGTTCTCATTCTCTTAACACTCGTCGTCGTTTGCTTATCGTCATCAAAAAGAGAAGATGGAATGAGTGTGATTTACAAAAGCTATTGGATTATTTGCTATGAAACTGTCACAAAGTGGTAATTGAAATAGGTGGACAGTGAATACGACAGACTGATATGCTAGGTAACTTCGCAACAACGTTTTCGCAGTATATTTTGGTATTCCGATTTCATAAAATTTGTCACTCCCTTCGAAAATGCATTATTTCGTTTGTTGAGGGAGAACCTAGGGTGAAACAGGTGGATCTATTACCTACGCTTGAATGTCATAAGATACTCCTAAGGATGGAATGATTGAAATTTGTTTGGCCTGACTAAAATCCCGTGCAACTGACCTATTCACAGATGCATGTACTGGTGCATCCGTCAGTGCGATGGCTTCCACTTTCAATGCAATCAGAGGAGCCACATATAGTGTGAAATTTTTAAGAGTTCTCTCAGTTAATGTTCATTGACATTTGTTTCATTTACCCAAGCGTTTGACTGTGCTTGAAAGACAACATTATTTCACAGAATATAATTTCTGCCATTTTTAAAAAAAAGTACATTTAGAAGTGTAAGCTTTAAACGGTCGTTTCGCTGTACATAGGTGGAATATTCGCGATCACAGTCACGGTTCAATATGTTCGCATTGAAAACGTTCCAGTTTGTCTCAATTTAACCTGCCCTAATATCTGGTTATGTGAACTCGTGATTAACTTGCCGTCCAGTGATACGTATTATTTTGAAGCAACACGACGAAACAAAATCTAAAATATCGATTTGCAGGTTTGATGAGATCAGTGATTTTGCCCTGTCTTGGAAGCCCTAATCGCGGAGTGAGGTTATTGATTGGAGTTAACAGGACACCTATTGTTCCCCCTCTCGAGACGATCGGGCAAAACGATCATTGCTCACAAGCAAAGGTGGTTGAGCATTCAGATTTGATAATTCGGTCGTGCCTAACGTGAGGTGAATGACGCAATGGTCAACAGGGTTGCCTAATAAAAATCGTGGTCGGAGTTCAAATTCCGGCCGTGGCAAGGATATGCACTACTGACGAGCTCTAATGAGAGCGAAACTCGAGTCTAGTGCTTCTTTTCGAAAGAAGCTAGCTGAAAATTATATCTGAATGCAAAGGATACGATCAAATGTGAGTGACGTACAACTTGAAGAAAGAAAAACAGAAAAATGAGTGAAAAATAATGTAGGGAATTGCAAACAAAATGATTTCGATGAGTCTATTTTATACAACTAAGCGACGACAATGAACAATTATTTGACGCGATTGTTGTGCGTCACGTAAGGATCTGTTATGTATGGACTGTTTGTCCACTTGAATATTGAAACTCTAGCTTTGTTGGACGTGACTAACTGAATCATAGTGAGGACTGGGTGCTAGATGTTACTCACGAATATGAAGCCGCTATTAACAAAAGCGTGGGCGCATTTGTTTCTATTCTCTGAGGTGCTTTCATGTTCAGTGCTAAGTAGTTATTGTGAAAAAATGTGTGAACATGAAGGTTTGAACAACTAGTGATGCTACGGAAGTGGATAAAAATCGAAGTTTCTCATAAACATTGCGTGCGTTCACAATGTCACTAAACAGAAAAACCGGAAATCCTATTTCTTTTTACACACATTTCTACCAAACCACTAAACACAAACCCAAAATAATCAGAACAATTTGTATACAGAATTTCTGAATATCACAATTAGATGTCATTTTTATACACGTTCGCCTTCAATTCACAAAAACTACACAACACCGGACTAAAACTTAGAACACCAAAAGTTCCAGTAATGCCCATCATCTTGATGTGTGACAGGGTAAGATGACCGGAACTGTTTAAGGTTATTCATCAACGCATGGTAGGTGATGAAAAGCGCATACGCAACTGTCTGTACAATAGTAACATCATGCGTTTACGTGACATCCTTGATAGCCTAATTCTGCGCAAGTTCAGTTAACCTGTTGCTCGGTCGTGCGTCACTTAGATGTTAAGGTCCTATAATATCAAGGTAAGAGAACGTTTGATTCAGCCGACCAGGATATCTGTCATTTTGCATTACAGTCTGGAACGTTGTAATCGTAACAACAGAGAAACTTACAATTCACTTAAATGAAATATGAGGCAAAACGGTTTTTTCTGAGTTACGTTACACAACAGCTAATCGAACACTTTACGAAGTCAAATTCTAAATCGCAGTTCTCTCTGGTCCTCAAAATAAATGGTGCTGGATAACTGATAAGCCGTGCGGCGCATCCAACAAAAAGTGCCTATTCCCGAACCGAGTTTTCAGAATAAATGCGCTCCGACGGATTAACCAGTCTATCTTTACGTGAAAGACGTAAGAAGATTTCAAAATACAGCTAATGATCTGTCTAAAGTTGAGTATGAACAGCACGCCGTCCAGGAGGCCTAATATTGTTTTGCCTAAACAGCATGTCAACAAAAGGTAGATCGTGCCGGTTCTCACCTCTCGGATCAAGGTCTATTTTCTAAGGTGAACTTTTGTACTGCAGGTCAGTCTAACAAGTTCTAATATTTAGTTGACAGCTTCCCGTATAGAATACCATCACTTAATATGGCCGTCCAATGTAACAGTTCTAAGTGATTTTCCATAAAATTCCAAATTTTATCTATGAAGTTTCCATGCCTAAAGTAAGCCTGTTTGCTAGACAATGCGTTTCTGAAAAGTCTAAGCAAGTCAATCAAGAAAGGAATGCAAGGGTTTTGCACCTAATCTTCCGTTATTCTGTCGCAGTGTGTTGGATTAAAAAAACTATCTGGGAATGAATTAAGTTTTTCGCGTTGCACCTGCAGCTATTTATATTGTCTTGACAGAGACCCATTTTAATCAGCTCTGAATTTATATGTTTGGACATAAAGCTAATGTTGTAGGCGAATGGGAGGCACACTGGATTTGGTTGAAAGCGAAATTTGCAGATTTTGATCGATAAATTCGAAATAGTACTAGACGGAAAGAACATCAAGCCATGGCTGGGTAAAAACTGAGATTGTCACAAACAGTGAAGCGTTATTTTAATCGCCTGTAGTAGGAAGGTAGACTGTATAAAAATATTCAACCTACAGCATCAATCTAAATAAAGATTTTACAGTCGAAATAGAAAAATAAAGATTAATTCACCGATTTTAATACATGCATCGGGCAAAAAATGGGTCACATTTGACGTCATATCTACCATAAATGTTGGGGTAAATTAATATATGTATTCGGCTTATCTGATATAAACCACCTCACATCATACCCCAAAACCCCATTTAAAAGTCATTGTGATCTACAGAGGAGTAATAAAGCTTTCACACCTAAACTTTCTTGAAATATGCACACAGTGAATTAGTTTTTATTCCTGTTACCAACAGAAATATGTTGTACTGTTTCTCTAGATGGTTTCTGGCATCCATGTGACTTATTGTTGTAAGCCTGAGTGATCTTCTGTGCCTGATTGTTAACTCTTCGTGGTGCTTATTTGTTGAACTCTCTGTTATATTATGTCAATCGCTCATCCACTTGGACCTTCAAGGTGTACTGTTTGTGATAAGGGAATCAGCAAGCAACGTGGAATTCTAATGTCTTTTTTGCAATATTCGAACTAAGCCAACTTCAGAACTGGTTCAGCCTTTGGCCTACAAGAAGTTAGAAGAGAAATCTAACTGAGGAACTAAGATAAGCGTGCCAAATCCGTTGAGTTGTTTTACGGAGCTTGTTACTCAGTGAGCTCCCGACAGAAGTTGCACCGCATTTTACGCTTTACCTCACTGAATCGACTAACCAGAAAACAGTTGCACGCCGGATCAAGACGAGTAAGCGAACAACGCCTGATCTGTGTTGACAACACCAGCCACAGCGCCCAGAAGATGTGATATGCAATAAGCAAAATGACTCCGAGATTTAGTTTGCTGGCCAGAATAATACCACACCCTTTGTTGACCGTGGTCAACTAGGTAGACGTTTGAAACCAAACCACTCAAAACCTAAGACACTGATGCAACAAAACTGACTAACCCAATGAAGATAAGCGAAGTGAAGCAGGAAAAAAGTCCAGCCTATTCATTTTGAAGAATGCTGTGTAGCAAACTACGTAGACATCGGTACCAGTGCATCCGGGATGGTATAACCAAACCAGCCCATGGATGAGTGTCTGACATTAATTGTGTTTAGTTTACCTGATAGTTGTTCAGCAGTGCTAACAGCTTGACAGTAGCGAGACAGAAAGGAAGTTATACAGCTTCTAAGCAGTTGAGTTTTCTAGTGTCTTGCCATTGAGACACCAGGGATTATGGAATAACTGTGTTTCTAAGTACGCTCTCCTATTACCTGAGCCGTGGGTCACTTCTCATATCGTAGCTGACTTCGGACAGCTGGTAACGCTGCATGAGGTCAAACACAAAATCACTTAAGATACACTCTAACTGAGATGAATACACACTTTTGCAGCAGTTTTCTGGACCTCGAGCACAACAACAATGGTGCAAACAATATGCCAGTTGTAGAAAGCTCTGAAGTGGTTACGTAAGTAGTGCACTATCTGGACTAGTGGCGATTCGTAGCACAACTCACTAACCTGTCTGGTCTAACAGTCATCAGCGTAAATCGTCTGTCCCATCCAGTGCATTTAGTCCCTGCAACTGCTCCTGGTCTTCTTACAATATCTTTCCTAACCGAAGAAGTGGCTAGACAGTCGCATCCATCTTGACCCGCAGTTCCCTCACACTTGCCTGCTGGGGCCAGGCGCCAACATCCCAGAATAAGAAACATCAGATTCGAAAGGATATAGCGGTGCATTGTCACAATATCTAATGCAACTGCTTCTAACATTGCCCTGGGACACCCTCAGGCAGAGGTCACATCCACTCCAGGATTTTAAATGTCCCGAATCACCGTCATTTTAATAGGCATCGCACCTACATATCTCAAGCAATTATGATAAGCTGCTAATGGACCTTATGGAATCAGTATGATAAGTGGATAATGTCACACCCGACTTGTTTTATTGATGTGATACACAGACCGCCATTTGCGAACAAAGATGCTGATGCAGCCTTGTCAACCGCCCTACTCAGAATCCCATCTTTAGGTTGTACCCAAACATTCACAAGAGGGGGTCATATGCACCCGGGGCTAGACTCCACGAAACACTTATTCAATACTGCGATATCTTCATCCGCAGAAGAATTCTTTGACACGGTTCTGAAACTGGACTAGTCCAAGGTCACAGGAGGTGGTAGTTGAAGCAACTATAATCTTGTCTCCGGTACATTCTTAATAAAAAGGCTGATATAAGAAACAAACTGAGTACCATCGATTTACTTAAACGCATTGATCACGAGATATTTGAATTCTGCTATCTGCACGAAGCACGAAGACATATCCCTTCAAATGCAAGATGTACAATTTCGTCAAAAGGTAAATCTCGAAGGCCTGACGACACTTTAGGAAGGTTTAGTGACATGACTTCAACACAACGCAGCTTAGGGAATCACCAACAGCTCACCGTTGAGGAATTGATCGACTGCTGTTAAGTCTTGTCTCCGAGAAGTATCTCCGGCTCAGCAGGAAGCCGGAAAACTTGCGAATTGCAACCGATCTTATGGTTATATTGAAACTTCCGGCCTGAAAAAGCATTAAAACAAGCTGAGTTTGCGTCTGTCGGTTAGGTCACGTGGCACAATTGTTCCACGACTGTTATCAGAAAAGGCAGATCTTGCTTTCAACGCGGTCTTGCCCGAAAGCTGGAGATGATTCTGCACTTTTCCACGATCAAATCGCAACACACGATAGGAATAAGTTTGGCATTTCCTAACTGCAAAACCTCCGGCTGATATACCAATACAGATGCACAGGTGGACAATTTTGCGTGTGATTTTCAAATGATATACATAACTGCAAATCACCAGTGACTTCTGAGCACATAGGCAACAACTTTACTGGACTATCCTAAACTTCACAATCACAAGTAATAGTCAAATTAGAGAACCTACCAACTCATGAACTACCTGATTCAGACTTGACTTCCCTGACTTCTCGAAAAGCTGCAACATCAAACTATCAAAACCATGCGGTAAATTGTGATCGATTCCTGTCAACCGGCTTTCAACTGAAAGCCTGGGAACAGTTCAAAATCACACCTATCTTCAAAGATGAATATTGAGATGACATACTAAACCATCGACCAGCAGCATTGTTTTTATAGATCCCGAAAATAACAGACAACTTTCTAGGTGACTTTCATTAGGCAAGGGTTGAATACCTCCAATTCATCACCAGGGCACTACGGGGATCTCTTTAATGATATTCATGCGTTAGGAACCTGCTGATTGTTAACGACTACTGAAATGAGGTTGTGGTCACACGGCTGGCCATTCGTGCACTTTATCTTGACTTTTCCAATGTCTCTGACAGGTCGATCACTCCTGCTGAGTTTTAATCATGATCTCTTTGGGCGTTCATTCACATGGCCTGAATACTACCTATCTAAATATAGGTTCAACGCCAAGGTGAGTAGAGAGCTCTCACAATGGTTTCCCGCACACAGCGGTGTTCCACAAGAATCCACTCTAGAACTGCCGTTATCCATTCTTTTTGTGCCTGAACTGTTCAGTACTGTCAAACGGCCGATGTTTCTCTGCATAGATCACAAAACAATGGTAATTTTTAGAGTACCCGGAATACGTGATAGAATTACAGGCCGATTCAAGTTGCTCAACAAATTATCCACGGAAAACAACTCACCGTTCAACGTCAGCAAGTGTAAAGTTACGTACATTCATCACCAAAACTGTGCTTGCCTCAACCTTAGAGACATACAGCTACTCTTATAAGTATAAAAACGAGATACGAGGACCATAATCACCATAGTTTGGGTAACTCTGTATATTGTGTAGCTATGGCTGAAACGGTGCCCTTAACCTTGAACCTTTTAGACAAAATTTGTGGAACCATCCACTCTGAAGTACTTCTCGTTACTTTCATCTTTATCATCTGCCCACACCTGGGAAGAGACATATAAGTCTCTCTCCTTTATCCTTAAAAAAGATTTCGCACTTATTACAATGGTTCAGAGCAGGGTCACCAAAATTATGGGGTCCAGAAAAGTCCCCTGCGCTAAAGAACCGGCAGAATTGGGTCAATTCTCAGTGAATTACACGAATCTACATGGGCTTTAATTACTGCATATAAATAACTCAACACCACTGGGTCATCCATTAACTCATTTTCCACAAGCAGTGATCAGCGTTTAAATCGTCACACGCTGAAACTGAGTAGCGGAATAGACAGGTTGCTTCGCAGAAAAAAGTGGTTCATAGTTATGAACTATTCACAGTGGAGCATACTGCTAGCCTGTGTGATCACGGAAAGTAAATGGGTTGATATATTTGTGAGGGACAGCACATACCGCAAGTTTCCCAATTGCCAACCTATTCCAATCTCACAGATCATTAAATGCACATATTTCACTGAACGCTGCCTCAGTGTTTGTTACCGTAACTCACAGCCTCATTAAAAAATTTTCTGTTTATTTCTACCCATCTTTCTGTCACACCTGTAAACAGTCAAACACACGGTTTTGCAGACGCACTCAGAGGCAGTGGCATCCAAGCAACTGCCTCCCGTAACAACTTGCGAACATATGAATTCATGAAAGATACATATCACGTCCACAAAAACAAGATAGATCACAGTGGACGCTTGAATGAGCTAGAAGCATTTAATTTGAAGAGAAGGAAGGGTTCATTGAAAAGCGCTGCGTTCCTAAAGCTGGTTATTATTCAGTTTAAATTGGTTGGTACCTAATGCAATTTACTGGTACCTAATGATACATATTCCTTCGTATATCAGGTTCTGAGAATTTATTAGCAGAGTTTTTCGAAAATTACTGTGTTTTTATGTTCCGTGATATTCAGCAGAGGGCGTGTTCTGATGATGCTGTTGCTAAGTGCAATTTTCCATCAAAGTGGTTTTCAAAGGGAAGTTTATCTCCGACTTTCAATGCAAGCAAACTGAGATATTGTGTCCCAGTTTGTTGTCTCATTGTACGTGTACTTCTTGGCTCGTATGTCCCATATAAAATGCATTGTTATGGACTCCGTGAAGATTCCCAGACAAGAAAATTCAACTCTCACTCTTTCGTATCCCCATCTGAAATGCACGTCGAGCGCTTCTGTCAAATTCAATCACTCCAGATGTACTGTTCTTACTGTTCCTAGTTATATGGATATAGCTCACGACTGATGTTATGTTATCTTCAGAAGACCGGCTAGAGATTGTAAGTTACGTAAAGCTTCCAAAAGTAGAGTGCGCTAAACAGTTTTTATTTGTGCAAACTACCATTCATGTAACTTAAGGTGGACCCAATGAAAAGCACTGCAACTCTCGTCTTCACTAATGATGCTTCTCATCAAATGCCTTCGGATGTCTTCTTTAACATCACAGCTATTAATTTTGTGGCGGAATAGACTGGGTTCCTTGAAATGTATTTTTTCCGCCTTTTGTCAATATGTACACAGTATCATTGTTATGGGTGTTATCCAATTCAACAAAAAAATCAGTTCAGAACATTTCATGTGTATTGGAGTTCACAAAGTCCGACTCAAAGAAACTGAGGCATTAATTATTAATGGACCTTCTTTTCCCACACCGAGAGGCCCTTAGATAGTGTCCAAATTTTAAGCTGTACTGTCTAATCCTAAATTGTAAACATTCTATTCTGTACATTTTTCTCGTAAATGTCCAGTCTGCCCAACAAAAGTCAACCAAGCGACAGATCACGCACCATAAACGTGATTAAGAAGGATTCCCAGCCAACTAGCTAACGTCCACAATAGGCACACATGATACGTGGGTAGCCAGTGTGTTTGCTAACAATCCTAGACAAAATACACGGATATTGTCAACGCAAACGTATCCTGCTACAAAGCAAGTCTAACGAAACTGGCACATTATTAGAAAACTCTAATTTTGCTGTGAACAAACATTATAAGTTCGCACTTTCTGAGCGCTCTTATCAACACACTACTGACATTACAAAAGACAAATCGTGTAGGACAATGTTTATTTATGATGGAGCAATATCTGACTTATTTCGGCGGAAACGATCTTCACCCGGAACATTCTGTAATGTTCTTATTGGAAACTAATCATCTGTCACCCCGGAAAATTAATGGCTTTTATGGAAAATAAACGAGATCTATCAAACAGACCAAAATGAAATGTTTCCCCTGATCAACAACTCACAAGTATTATATGCGCCTCCGCCAGCAATTATGCTTTCAACAGACCTATTTCGTTTGTACAATCGCAGTTGAAAAACATAGTTAGCCATTACTTACAGATTTATACATAGATTTTCTTATCATCTTATATTGAATTTGGAAAAAACAGAGCTGCCTAGTGTAAGTGCTTTCAAGTTAGATCGTATTGTAAGCTAATGCTTTTAATGATTAGCAATTATAAATACTAACAAGTCAGTTTACCGAAAATTCCAGCATTGGTGCCGTGAGCTTCGGTCAGGTACCGAGGACTTGAAGTGGACAAAAGTGATAACCTATTGGCCACCAAGGCAATTATTACGATATCGGACATAAATTACCAACAGTCATTAAGCAATGAAATGTAGTTCAACTGAACTGTCATCAGCAGAATAGTTTGACTGCTGCCCCTTCCAAATATTGAAATTATTAGCCTGTCATTCAGTCAGTCGACGACAGGACATACAAAGCTCTTAAACCATGTGGGTCGTCGACACCTCAGCTCTACGGCCTTCCCAAAACACACAGGTCTGGAATGCCCCTTAGGCCTATTCTGGCGATGACAAATTCTCCGTATCATAAATTGGCACGCTGGTTAGTCGCAATCCTAACTCCATTGAAACAAAAGTTTCAAACACATTCTATTAAGGATTCTTTTGAATTGATCAGTGATTTGGACAACATCAATCTTGCTAAT